>CM022667.1:760000-783742 GCA_012295275.1 Chrysomallon squamiferum
TTTTTGGCTAAGGTTTTATTTTGATTATGATTAGAATACCAGGTAAAGAAAGTATTTAAATTTTTTTTTTTTTTTTTTTGTTACAGTTAGTTAATATTATTTGTGATGTCATTTACATACGTGTTTATGTGTGAAATTACCATTGTGGGTTTGTTACTAAGGTTAAACTGTGGCATCTCTTATCAGATATTACTACAGTTAAACCCTGGTCTTGTTCTTTCTTTCTTTTGATGTCTTTTTTTCTGATTTTTTTCTCTCTCTTTTTAGTTTTCAGATTATTTTATGTTCTCTTTCTTTCTCTCCATGTCTCTGACATTCTCTGATTCTTCATTTTATTTTATTTTTATTTTCAGTTTATACATTTCACTCTCTTTCTCTTTTTTTTTTTTTTTTTTTTTTTTTCCTGTCTTACTCTCTTTGTGGATGTTTGTGTTTGTTTATGCAGTTCTTTGGTTGCTTCTCACTCTACTGCAAATTACCTGTATCTCTCTCTCTCTCTCTCTCTCTCTCTCTCTCTCTCTCTCTCTCTCTCTCTCTCTCTCTCTCTCTCTCTCTCTCTCTCTCAATCTCTCACAAACTATCTTCTCCAAAACTTAAAACACTTTCACCATTCTTCTCCTCCAGTATAAGAGATTAAAATAAAAAAAAACAAAAAATGCAACTAGAAAAACACTAAAATACACAAATTCTTTTGAACACAACATCAATCATTAACAATGCTGATGTTTGTTGTTGTAAATTCTGATAAATGGTGTTTGTTAAAATACAGACAGTTGAGAATTTTTTCTTTTCTTTTTTTTTTTTTCTTGCATTTCTTTAAGTTCCATCAATCAGCTGGAACACACTTCTAAATGTTGGTGTTTGACAGACACTCTCCAAGTGCACTTCCTGGATTCCTCTCATATTTATTCTGCTAACTACATGCAGCTTTACTATTTCTGTACACTTTCAAACAGGCAGGACTTGATGTTCTTCAGTGGAAAAAGTATAGTGAAATTGTATTGTATTTAGTTATTATTATTATAAGTTTTGTGCATGAATTTATTTTTAACAAAATGTTTTATATATATATATATATTTTTTTTTAAAGTTATTATTATTTTTTGTATATCTGTTGTATTTTGTGTGTGTGTGTGTGTGTGTGTGTGTGTGTGTGTGTGTGTGTGAAAAAGTTAAATAAAGTAGAATCAGCAGACTTCAATACTTAACCCCAGACACTGGAACAGTACCATATGACATGAACCACTCCAAGCCTTTCAAAATGAAGTATCTGAGAAAGCTATAATACTACAAACATATACATGAAAACATGTACATATATACAAACATACATGCATACATACATACAGACAGACAAAAACATATTCAAAATCATGCTTCCTGAAACAATCAGAACCAAACCCTAACAAAAAGAATCTTTTTCAAGCTATAATAATCGGGTCCAAAAATAGTCCATCTTTCGTTATAATATTTTAGATGATTAGCCTGTCACATAACTTAGCTTTTTTCATACTTAAATTCATAATCCACAGAGAGGCATGGCTAATGCTGAAACTTCCTGGAATGCCCACTGAGAGAGAGGGGAAACCTGGCATCCAGCCAGCGAGCGAGCAAACTGCCAGTGTGATAGTGACACGAATACACACACAGTCGGTAGTACGATATTGATTTTAAGTAACTGGCGATATAAACAAGTGTCAAATACCAATCAGAAATCAACACTGAACTATTTCAAACCAACAAACAGGGCTTTTGATAAGAGACAGGAAAGTCAATGAGGTAGAAACAGGAAATTAATAATAAACTTGTAGTAGGTACAAACATAAAGTTTTTACTTATTTGAGCATCAATAAATTCATCAATACATCCATATATACATCCATCCATCCATGAATACAATACACAAAAAAAAAAGCTGAGGTAGAAACAGGAAATTAATATTAATATGTACTGGACCAGAATGAAAGTTTTTAGTTATACAAGCATGGACAAATCCATTCAAAATACAATACACATACAAAAACGTTAATGAGTTAGAACGGGAAATTAATTTTAACCTGTAGCTGTGTAAGTTCTGAATGGAAGCTTTAGTTATATGAGCATAGACAAATCCATTAATCTATCTTATAACAAACTTGTAAAAACATACAGAAAAACGTAATTAAGTATTACATATAGAGAGACATAATTTTGTATATAGGTTCAAATCACTGAATTTAAATACCAGTTATAAAAATATATCTAAATATAAACTTTGATATACCTTCAAATACAAAATTAAACAGATTTTAAAATTAGTTTCACTATAATTATACATATAATTTAAAAAAAAAAAAAAAATTAAAATGTCATTATTTATTTCATCAAGAGAATAAAGTAAATTTTTCAATTACTGAATTATAAATATAAATATAATTCTTAAGAAAAATACATCTATATTTATTTCTCCAAATAGAAATGGAATCTTTTAAAATGTTAATTTTACAATTAGTGAATTATAAAGTTAAATATTATAATTTTTGTACACATATTAATGCATCTGTATTTATTCAATATATTTTAACCAATGGAATATTTATCTTTTTAAAAACTACATTTCACAAATAGATTTATTTGGAAAAAGAAAAAAAAAAAAAAAAAAGAAAGAAAAAGAAAAATGTTGATTGCTGCTTGAAATCCTTCATGCAGGAAACGAGAGACAAACTGAAAAGGATGTTTTATCAATACATTTACTGATTTTCATTCATTCTTCACTGATCTCAGACTGTAGTTCATGCTGACTTTAAAATCAACAGACTTTCTGGAAGTCACTTTTAAATCAAGGTCACATGGCAGGAAAACACTTTTAGACAATAAAGTGAAAAAAGAAAAGAAAAGGAAAAAAGTGATGTATACAGCTATTTAAAATAATTCACTATTCAAGTCACATTTAAATCAGTTAATTAGTCATTCTCTATAGAAGTCAGTATTTAAATAAGTCAATTAGTCATTCACTATTTAAATTAGTTAGTCATTCACTATAATTTAATCATTAAATATTAAAATTAGCAAATCACATATTCACTGTTGTGTTAGTCATTCATTATTCAAGTCAGTCAGTTTGTATATTAAATTTGTCTCACAGCAAATCAGTCAGTTATTCAAGATTTAAATTATTCAGTTATTATATATCATTCAGTCAACATTTAAATCAGTCAATCATTTAAACTTTAAATAAGTCTTTCAAAACTTAAATAAGTTGTACGATATTTAAATAATCATTTATTCAGTAACTGGTAATTAAAATTCTTTTTTTTCAGTCAGTAATTTAGTCAATATGATTTGGAAAGTAGATAAGTCATTCACTATTTAAGTCACTATTTAAGTCCTTGTATGCAGAGTCAATCATTCATTACAACATTTCATTCAGTTTTATTAATCAGATTGGATAAAACTTCTTCCTTCTCCTGTTCACCTGTTCAGTTATTTCATCATTTTTCTCACCTATTATAATAATAATAATAATAATAATAATAATAATAATAATAATAATAATAATAATAATAACAATAATAATAATAATAATAATAATAATAATAATAATAACAATAACAATAATAATAATAATAATAATAATAAACTTTTGATGATGATAATAGTAGTAGTAGTAGTAATAATATAATATAATAATGATAATAATAATTATATAATGATAATAATAAAAAATATAATAATAATAATAAAAATATAATAATAATAATAATAATATAATGATAATAATAATAATAATAATAATAATAATAATGACAATGTCAGTAAACCTAGTGATAGTAATAATGGCAATAATAATGACAATGATAACAATGACCATCATAATAACAAATAACAACAACAACAGCAACAACAACAACACTAACATAACCTTTCACTGCACAACCCACTTGACAACTGTAACAACAACAACAACAACAACAACAAATCTGGGTGTGGCTTTGTTGTCGAATGTTACAGATAAGGTGTGTAAACCTTCAGAAAATACCTGCCTCCAGAGAATCCCTTGTACATGTTAAACCTGAGAAAAGCTATCTGGGAGTAAGATCTTAGCCAAAGCAAGAAGCCAGGAATACGGGAAGCCTCGGAAATTATTCCAGCTGTCTTGGAGATTACCTTTCAGACTGAAAATAAAGTGGAAAAAAAAAAAAAAAAAAAAAAAAAAGCAGCAGAAGAAAAACCTGGCAACCACTTGGTGCAGTACACATTTTTCCCTGTGCAGAATAAGACAACATATGTTTTTTCTCTTGTAATGTTAAAAGATTTTTACGAAATAGAAATTGGTGTTTCTATTATGTATGTGTTGTATGTGTGTATGCGTCTGTGTATGTATGTATCTGTATATGTAATATAATGTAATGTATGTATGTATGTATGTGTATGTATGTATGTAATGTATGTATGTAATGTATGTATGTGTATTTGTATGTAAATATGTGTATGTGTATGTATGTTTGTATGTAATGTATATATGTGTGTAGGGTATATGTTTGTGTATGTGAATATATAATCATATACGTACACATAGAGAGATATATAAATATAGATATATGCACATCTGTTTGTGTATACAGTTGTAATGTGATAATTGTTTATCTACTACTAACATATACTTCTGTCATATACGTTAAAGATTTAAGAAAAAAAAAAAAAAAAGAGGGCAAATGACTAAATAAATTAATACACACCCACATTTGTTTTAAAAAACATTTTTAAGTGTAATATTTATGAATATATATATATATATATATATATATATATATATATATATATATATTCCTCTCCCATCTGTACCTCTTTATCCATAATGTGCTGTATCCTGGAACCTCAGATTAGAAATGTGTTTGTTGTTAAGTAACACCTTTCTCACCACTTTGTGGACTCAGTGATGGATGAAGTGTAAATGTTCCTAAGTCACAGCAAGGCGATGTTCAGTCAGAACGTTTGAAAGGAAATACTTTAATTTAGTTTAAAGTCTTTATATTAGTTTCACGTCTGATCGGAAAACAAAAATAAATAAAAAAATAAAAATAAGTAAAAGGGCATATGGAAATAGTTGTCAGTAAAGAAAAGAAAGAAAAAAAAATGGAAGAAAATTTAAAAAAGAAAAAAATGAAAGTTAGGCTGTGAATTTTTTTAAACTGGAATTATAAAAAAAAAAATAAAATAAAATAAAAGAAATAAATTGGAGGATAAATTTATAGATTAAACTGCTTTAATTTAGATATGTAATTATAATATCATAATATAAATAAGAACATCAGACCATCTTATGGTATCAAAAAGGCTATTTCCTATTCCAATCAGATCCTGTAATAACATTAGAACGGCTATGGTATGAGTTTTCCTACCTAAGGGAAGGTACTAACAATAGACTAGTAGCTGCTAATGATTAATTTCCAGTCTGGGACAGAATTCTATGGCACGGTCAAAGATTGTGTACATAACAGGCATGCTTGAATGGTATCTGGTGGAAGCATGCTAAAATTATCTATAGACCTCATACACACCATAGCTAAGATTAGTGACCCAAGAATTGTCCACACCCATTATCTACAATAGCCAAGAACAGTGGTTCTAACAATTACCCACAAAGTTCCAGTTGCTAGGAACTGTGGGTAAGAAAAATACAATATAACACTTTGTTCATCAACTCCAGAATTACATGAATTTTGTTCATCTCTGTATACCTCCACTGAATACAACGTCACTGTATTTTGTGAATGCATAATTACATTCTCCATCGCAGAGCTTACATTACTCCTTTTATTTAAAAAAAAAAAGAAAGAAAAATTTATTAGTTCTCTATATCATTATATAACTTCTCGTTAAGATTTCCCATTAAGCGACATTCTGTTTTTATTGCATTATCTTCGACATGCAAGAAATGCTTTCTAAAGTTAGCTCCACATTACCACATAATGCTGAGTTATTTCTGTAATTTTTTTTTTTTTTTTTTTAATACCTTTGTGAATGGTTATCAGGAATAGCTAGCAGAGAAAATAACAAACTGCCAAGCCACTCGCTGTTATCAGTTATATCATATTGATTGTTAGCTAACAGAGAAAGAGCTGGTGCCAGGTTTGGAACAGGAGGAAAGACCATGCTATTAAAAATAGGAGATGAGTAGAAGACTTTTTACAGTGTAGATTCAAGAACAGTTTTGGAAAGAAATATTTGTGTTATTTGAAAATGTAACATTATGCTAGATATGGCAATTTGAGTAGAAGATTTTTTACAGAATAGATTGAAGAACAGTTTTTGGAAAAGAAAAATTCATGTTATTTTAAAAAAACATTTGTGTTATTTGAAAATGTAACATTATGCTAGATGTGGCAATTTGAGTAGAAGATTTTTTTACAGCCTAGATTCAAGAATAATTTTGGAAAAGAAAATACCATGTTGTTTGTAACAATGCTAACAATTTGAGTAGAAGATTTTTTACAGAATAGATTGAAGAACAGTTTTTGGAAAGAAAAATCCATGTTATTTGAAAATGTAACATTATGCTAGATGTGGCAATTTGAGTAGAAGATTTTTTACAGCCTAGATTCAAGAATAATTTTGGAAAAGAAAATACCATGTTGTTTGAAAAAAAGTAACATTATGCTAGATATGACAATTTGAGTAGAAGACTTTTGCAGTCTAGATTCAAGAACAGTTTTGGAAAAGAAATATTCATGTTTAAAAAAGCAACATTATGATAGATATGGCAATTTGAGTAGAAGATTTTACTGTATTGCTTTTAGAATAATTTTGGAAAAAGAGACAAACATATGTTATTATTAAATAATAGTATTGCAATTTGAATAAAATATTTTGACTGTATAGTTAGTTATAAGAACAATTTTAGAAGAAAAAAAGAGAAATTTCTATGTTATTTACAAGAGTAATATTATAATTATGCCTATCTAAGTATAAGATTTTCAGTATATAGCTTTTTGAATAAATTTTGGAAAATAATAATCCAAGTCATTTAAAACAGTAACATTATGCCAGATACTGCAGTTTGATAAGAAGATTTCCATTGACATTAAGAACAGTTTTGAAAAGATTTATACCTCTGTGTGTGCTAGCATGTATGTGTCGATGTGTGCTCATGAGATAAAGGTCTCATGTTCCACATCACATAATATTGCAGTTTATGACCAGCTAAGACTGAGACTACTGTAACATGACATGTTTGATACAAGCTGAATCAATAGCAATGGATTTGATAATAACGTTTTAGTGGCTCTTCAACATGTGCTCAGATCAGAACATTTTGACTGAGTGTCAGTAATGTGTTGTACTGACACAACAGCTAAACTAACAGCCAAGACCATAGAAAATAATACATTCTATCCACTGAAATAAAAAACAAAGACTACAGAAAACAATATATCTAATAGCCAAGACCATAGAAAACTATATATTCTATCTAATGAAAAAAAACAAAAAAACAAAGACAACAGGGAAAAAAAATGAAAAAATCCAAAGCCACAGAAAAAGATTTTCTTGCTACTGATATAAAAATCAAGGACCACAGAAAAAAGAGAAAAATCTAACTAATATCCATGACCACTGAACATTATTTTCTGTCTAGTTATATAAAAAAGCCAAAGACCATAGAAAATTATTCTATCTACTGATATAAAAAGTTATATAAGACTGGAAAGGTAGTGCAGTTTGATTTAAGCTTTAACAAATAGAAGGAATGCTAAGATAATAGCTTTTTGAATCAACACTGTTAGTGTTAATAAATATTATAATAAATTTTACTAATACCACTAAATGTGTCAACAGTTTGACAGCTTGACTTAAACACTGGTAACAAATATTCTACTGACTTTTTCATGACTTTTTATGAGTATTACTACATATGTTGGCAATATGAGAGTTTCACTTCAGTTACATTAATAAATGTAATAATAACTTTTCAACAACACCACTAAATGTGTTAACACGTGTGTTAATAATTAGTTTGACTTAGACATTGTTAAACGTTGCAGTGACTTTCTACTGACTTTTTCATGACTTTTTACCAGCATCACTGCATGTGTTAACAATTTAATAGTTTGACAAATATTATAATGACTTTCTGCTGAGTTTTACCAATACATTTAAACATGCTGACAATTTGACAGTTTGACTTATGCATTCTTAAATTAAATTAAATTATAATGACTTTCTTCTGAGTTTTACCAATACATTCAAACATGCTGACAATTTGACAGTTTGACTTATGCATTCTTAACAAATATTATAATGACTTTCTCTTGAGTTTTACGAATACCGTCAAACATGCTGGCCATTTAGCAGTTTGACTTAAGCATTCTCAACAACGGCTACTATGATAGGCTTTCTACCCAACCTTTTAATGACTTTTTTTTTTTTTTCACCAAACTTCGCTACACTGTGACAATTTCACTGGATGCTATTAATCTGGCTTTTCCTTGTTACAAGCCTTCATTTTCTGCAGACTCCCAGCCAGGATGATCAAAGGGAATTGAGAGTCCTGCTGGGAACCATTGCTTTCAGAATAATGGTTTCTGTCTTCATTACCGCAGTTAGAGCAAATCTTAATGTTCACTTTTATATCTCGGTTACAAGCAGGAATCGTTTTGTTTCAGGGGGTTTATCGTCTGGGTTGAATAGCAGGGTGGTAGAGTGGTAGAGTGCTGTGGTGTGGTGTTTGTGTGCGATCACTTGTTGAATGATAATAAATAAGTGGATTGTAAATTTAGCATGTAGCTGGTAGAAAAATGGGTGAAATGATTTTTTTTTGTGTTTTTGAATTTATACTTTTGCCTTATTTTGTATTATTTATTTATTTATTTATTAATATTGATGATAATGATAATGAGAATAATAATGATAATGATGATAATGATAATATTATTAATATTAATACTATTGTTGTAGTTTTTTTTCTTTGGAGTAAAAGTATTCATGACTGTTATTATTATTATTATTATTATTATATTTATTTATTTTCTTATGTATTTGGATGGGTTTTCTTTTATTTTCCTTTTTTTTGGATGGGCTAAAGTTTATATACATTAGATAAAATATCATTTTCAGCCATCATGATACAAACCTCTAACTTCAAAATTCTTCTCTTAATTCTTTCCTCACAGTAAACAGAATGAAAACCAGATGGTCATATCAACACAACCACTTATTTCTGTTTATTTCTCTTTCCCAGGTTATGATTAATGGCTGCACAGAAATTATTGCTAAATTACTCATCTTCATCCTTCTGGTTGTCATATTGTTCTTGTTGATCACAGAGTCAAAATAAAGGGAAGTTCTGGTAGGGGCTCATCATAAAGGCCCCAGTTTTGTATACAAAGCTCCATGTAAAATGCAGTATCAGTGTAATTAATAATTGGATAGAACGTAATTATAGACATTACTCTTTATGTGTAATTTATCTATAAGAATTAATATGTATGTATATGTAATGTGTGTGTGAGCTGATATATATAATGTTACTAAAAGTCATGGCTTGAGAGAATCATTCCATTTTATCTAAGCTGATATCTTACAAGGTTTTCACCCTAAGGATCATGGTTCAAATCCTCTTAGTGAAAATTGATAAACTGCCAAAACAGCTTAAACATCCTGTTGTTCAAATTCAGAAAACTATTAAGGCAACTTAATGATACTGAACATTTGTAAGAAATGCCTATGGATGCAGGATCAGTGTAACACTGTAGATTTTTTAGACACTTGTTTTCCCATTCCGGACATCGTTTTATTACTGGTATGTTCAGTGGTGTTGTTATTTACCCAGCAGACATGCACTAATAAACTGTTGCTGTTTGCTTCAGCAGTTTGTTATGATGTGTTTGGCTATGGAATTTTTTTTCTTAGGATTGCAGATCACTGAAAACTAAATATGTCTGAAAGCTGATTGATGTCAGTTAACTGAAGCAACATTTTGCTACACCAGCAGCAGCAGCAGCAGCAACAACAACATCAAAGAAGTTTGTAATAAAAAAAAACACACCTGAAATTGGAAGACTTTTTTTACAAAGAAAATCATTAAATAACATGTTAATATAAACACACAGACAAAAGTACAAACAAACATCCAAAACTCAAAAATAACCCAGATCAATAAATAATCTATAAAGAACAGCCTATAAAGTTTTAATACAAATCTAAATTTAAAAAAAATACCATCATCATCATCATCTACATGGTAAAGAAGAAATTAAAATGTTTTTATAGATATTCAAATTAAAATCTTTTTTTTTTTTTTTTTTATAATCCTGACCTAAAAATATCACCCCTACTGAACAATGTCTTAATACACATTCAAATTTAAACAACTAAAAATAAATACTCAAAAATATCATCTGTACTGGAAAACGTTTTAAATACACATTCAAATTTAAAACCTACCAACTATAAAGAACACATTAAAAAAAAAAAAAAAAAAAAAAATATCACCTGCACTGAAAAATTACTATATTTAATAAAATTAAAAACAGAAAAAAAACTCCTTTGTCCTGTTCACCTAGCTGTGACAATCAAGCCTGTTTGATGGCTTGTAATCCGAAGATTAATACCATTGTGGTAATTCCACGCTGCCTGCAAGAGCTCACGTCCGGAATTGGTTTACCGTTTATAATGTCTGCCTCTTATTGCATTAGATACAAATGAGATCCATTAGTAGAAAACCATTCAGAAAAATATGCCGGGCGGCTGATTGATGCTGCACCGGCTATTGACTTTGTTGCCATGGAAATCAATGGGTATCTTTAAGCTTGTGGCATATTGCGATATATCATGACCATTCATAATGATAAATTGTGTTAGTGAATGGAACATAAGAAGAGTTAATCTGAAATATATATAAATATATAAATATATATATATATATATATATATATATAGATAGATAGATAGATAGATAGATAGATAGATAAACATTTTGGATTGGAGCAGGAATTAATAATAGGTGGTCTTATTATTAATAAAATATTAAAATGAAACCCCTACACTAACAAATTAAAAAAAGCCAACAGAATTGACCCATGCATACAGGTATTATAATACTAATATAATATGAAACATGACTAGTTATTTAATGAAACATCCTAAACACAAAATGTTAAACTTTAGTTAATGAAAACCAGTAAACAACTTTATATCAGCAGACAGAAGATAAGTTTAATATATGTTCACTGTCAAGGATGCAATAAGTGTCTGTATCACATCATGCACCCTAGAGATACATCAATTAGACGTAAGCATGTTAGACTCTATGTATCTTATTGTACTCAGATTATTTCTAATTCCCTAGGTGAATTAGGCTGCAGATTAGTCACTAGTGACTGAGTGTTAAAGTGTTTACTTCTTGGAATTGTTGGTTGTAAGATCTTGTTTTAATTGGTGATCTTATCTGGCTTTTTCAGAATTTCAACAGTGCTCCTCTGTTCATTGCAGTTTCCTTTTGGTGTTAATTTGTAAGAGAAACCCTTCTTGGATATTATTTATTATAGAATGATGTTAATTTGTAAAAGTAACACCACTGGATATTATTTATTTGTAAAAGTAACCCGAATAATTATTATTTATTATAAAATGATGTTAATTTATTAGAGTAATCCCACTGACTATTATTTTTTATAGAATGGTGTTAATTTGTAAAAACAATCCATTGAATATTATTTATTATGATGTTAATTTGTAAGAGTAACCCACTGAATATTATTTATCATAGAATGGTGTTAATTTTTAAGAGTAATTCAATGAATATTATTTATTATAGAACGATTTTAATTTGTAGGCATAACTCCACTGAATATTATTTATGATAGAATGATTTTAAGTTGTAGGAGTAACCCCAATGAATGGTGAGGGCAGCTTTCTTTTCATATTATTTATTACTGAATCAAATAAAAAAAATAAAACATACAGCAGTTTCATTATTTATACATTCATTCATTCCAACCGCCTTACCTATTTTATTTGCATTTATTTAAAACACCTGTCACTCTCATATTTCTTTTCAAGTTGTCTCTGTTTTTATATTTTTTTATATTTTTTCCCTTTCAGTTTCCAAAATGCTTTTTGATTATCTTAAAAACTACCATCTTGAAAACTGATTCTGTTTAACATTCCAGTTTTCATCTTCCTGCCAGCATTTTTTTTTTTTTTTTTTTGCCTTTTATTTTCATACTGGTCTTCAATTCTTTATTTTTTCCCCTTTTCCTTTGGGATATCTTCTTTTCCACTTTTTCTATTTTTATTATTTTTTTATTTTATTTTTATTATTATCATTTTTTTTTTCCCCCCCTTTTCTTCAGAGATTTTTTCCCTTTGGGTTTTACATTCTAAGCAACGTTTCCATTGTTTCTATTCTGTTTACTCAGTGTGAAGAATTTGTTGCAGCCTGATGTTGGTGAATGTCTGCAATGCTGTGGTGTGTGGTGTTGAAGACTGTACCAGGTGCTGCATGACGCGAAACCTCCCTCTTGCAGTATCCAATGCACTGCACATTACACTCAGAAACAGACAGTAAGCAGAGCATTACTGTCAGCTGAATACTCACAGATTGTTTTTTTGTATGAGTAATATTTTTACTGGTTTTTGATAGATCTATGGTTAAGAGCTCTGAATGGAATAAGAAATAAACAACATGATGAACTCATTAAGAGCTAGAAGAAGTTGGCTGTGTGTAATATTCTTACTCATTAGCACAAATGCAGTTCAGAGCTGTGGTTGGAATGGGAAATATACTGAAGTGGGCTGTAGTTTGTGTGTGTCATATTCTTACTCATTAGCACACGTACAGCTCAGAGCTATGGTTGGAATAGGAAATATACTGAAGTGGGCTGTAGTTAGTGTGGGTAATATTCTTGCTCATTAGCACACATGCAGCTCAGAGCTATGGTTGGAATAGAGTGAGCTGTAGTTTGTGTGTGTTGGAATGGAATAAAAAATACTGAAGTGGGCTGTAGTTTTTGTATTCTTAATCATTGTTACTGATATTGTTGGAATTGGAAATATACCAAATACAGCTCAGAGCTCAGTATGGTTGGAATTGGAAATATACAGAAATGAGCTGATTCTTGGGAAATATACTGAAGTGGCTATAGTTTGTGTGTATATTATTGTTGCTCATTAGCTCTGAGCTATGGCTGGAATAGGAAATAGCATGATGAACAAACACACTATTAGCTAAACAATTAGAACTCAACTATAATTTGTATGTGTTATAATTTATTCTCATTAGCACCAAGTTATTTTTGATAAAACTAGTAAAAATGGTATGGTGGCCATACCAAAGGACACTGATGCTGTAACATGAATCACTTCAGCAAGTAAACACTGGTTACTGGTGCCTAAGCTACAGGATTATAATATGCTTCATTAAGTTTAAGAATGCTTGTTGTGGCAAGAGTAAATGGTCTAATAAAATCTTTACATTTTCAAGTTATTATTTTATAATTTTTGAAAACCTAACCTTTGCTTGATAAAGGATGATAATAAAACGGTACTGTTACAATATACGAGACTACTGCCATTTTGCTCCTTAACAAATGGAACTCTGACATATGAAGTTTAAAGTGTAACTACGGTAAATAGCCTAATAAAACTCTTTATACTTCCAGGTTATTATTTTATTATTGTGGGTAAACCAACCTTTGCTGATAACAAAGTATGATGGTAAAATAATATTGTTACAAAAGACTCTGGAGCTGATATTTTTATTCCTTAACAAATGGAATTGTGACATCATCATGTATATTCATAAAGTTTAAAGAGTAACAGTGGCAGTTCAAAATAAATATCTGTTAAAATTCTTTACACACTCAAGTTATTATCTGATGGTTTTGGAAGACCTAATCTTTGCTGATAATAAAGTTTTCAGATTATAACAGAGATGTATTATTCATCTCACATCTAATATTAGCATTGCACTGGTATTAATAAAGCAATAAAACAAAATTCTATCTGGGTTTAAAGTAATTACAGGCTAATTTTGATCTAACTGTTCACTTAACAAATATATGGATATTAAATATTTTATATTAATTACAGAATCTATATTAAGTGTTATTTTTATTGCCTGCCTCTGAAGCCTGAACTAACGGCAACAATACACAACTTTGCACTTAGCTTATTTATTATTCAAATTACATTTCCTTGATGGGTTATATACATTATTTATTGCACACACATACCACTGGACCTTATTCAAGATGGAAATACAAGTTTCCTCTGAATATTTTTCCCATTGTGTCAAAGATCCTTTTGAAAGCTTTGGTCTCATAGAAACTTTTCTCACTGAATGATAGCTGTAATGCATAATAAATATTTAATCAAATCAGTTTGAAAGTTGTATATGTTTCTAAGTGTGCGCACACACACACACACACACACAGATATGGAATATTTAATATCACTCACTTTCTTTGGCTTTTTTTTCCCTTTTCTTTATTTTTCTCTATTGGCTTTATCTTTCTCTTTCTCTCTGTCTTTTCCCCCTTCTCTCTCACCCTCCATCTGTCAGTCTTTTCTTTTTTTTTCTCTTCATTCTTCCTCCCTCCCTCTTTTCTTTTCTCTTTTACTTTCCCTCTCTCCCTGCCAGTTCACCCTCCCCTCTATATATTTCTTCTTCATTTAACTTTTTTTATTTTTATTTTTTTTGAATCAGAATATAATCAACACTATCACAATATTTTAAACTAAACTTTTCAGCCTACCTATTTGTTATCGCAAACCACTCACTGGGTGTAAACAAAAGTCTGGCATTTTCAGTACATACCCAGCAATTTATGTGTGTGTACACACCAGTGTCAAACTTAAAAGACTTACAGTTCTAATCTCGCTTGACTGTGATGTATGCTTTGTTGACATTTATAGATGAAAAAAAATATCAGTAAACAACATCCACTGATAACCACTCACTGCACTGATAAAAAAAAAAAATGGGATCATAGCCTAAAAACTGTTGAATTCTCATTTTAGTTGTTCTGTTATATCCTTACAGTGTTGCTAGTTTCATCTCAGTAGTGATTCTCTGATATCCCGAAACTAGTTTTGATTTTTTTTAATATCCTTAAGTAATGCTAGTCTCTCATCCTTATTTTTATTGTGATATATCCTGAAACTAGTTTTGATTTGGTTATATCCTGAAACCAGTTTTGATTTTTTTTATATCCTTAAGTAATACTAGTCTCATCCTTATTCTTATTTTGATATATCCTGAAACTAGTTTCAATTCTTTTATATCCTTATGGTAATACTAGTCTCATCCTAGTTTTTCTTCTGTTATATCCTGAAATTATTTTTGAATCTGTTATTCCAGAAACTAGTTTAGTTTTGATTTGGCTACATCCTGAAACTAGTTTTGATTCTTTTATTTCTTTACAGTAATCATAGTTTGTATTTTGTTATTACTCTGATAACAAATTGCAGTTTGGCATATTTGTAATAGCCTGCTAGCAATACTGGTCTTAAGCTTGTTTCTATTTTATCATATCATGATACATAGCTTGATCCTTCTGATATCTGCAACACACAGATACTAGTTCTGATACAAATATTATGATATCACTAAAAAAAAAAAAAAAGAAGAAAAAAAGATACTAGATTCAATTTAACTGTATCCTGTTACTGGCTCTGATCAAACTGTATTTCATCTAATCCTCAAATGGATGATAATGTAAAAAAATAAATGTAAATTCTGAAGAAAAAAAAATAAAAGAAAAAAGTACGTTAATCTAAGAGAAATTGGCAGGGAAAAAAATACGAATAAAAAAATATTATATATCAGCCAAAAAAATAAATAACAGGTTAGGCTAAGAAAGAATGAAAATGGACAGTGAAGAAAAATGTCATAGAACAGAATGAAAGTGGTAAAGAGAGAAAAATTTGTTGGATGTGTTGATATCATTATTTCATCAATGTCTTTTTACTGGATGCCTTTTAGTTATTTTGACATTTAGCTACAAAGATAAATCAGACCTACATCACGATATACCTTTACACCATGATCACCTACATGATTGCAAGCAATGAGGTCCTTTTATTTATTTTATTTTTTTTTTTTTTTTTTTTTTTTTCTTTCTTTCTCTTTTTTTTGTTTTTCCATTTTGTTTCAAGAGAAATTTACCACAGCCTGGCACTGCAGGAATGAATATATGAACATGTCGTAATCTGTTCCACAGCTGCTTGATATTCCAGTGATCTGAGGTAAAAAGAAGAGTTAATATCACTTGTTATTCACTGGCAGCCATGCAATAAGCACATGGTCCTATCATATTCTCAGCATATTGATTATCCATTATTCAGAATAACTGACTGCAACACAGCTAGAAGTAGAATGGTTTTTTTTTTTTTTTTTTTTTTTTTTTTTTTATGGTTCTGGGTTGGGTTTTTATTGTTTTTTTTTTTTTTTATAGATTTTTTTTTTTATATATCTTACATTCTGTTTTTTTATGTTCCCTATTTAACATGTTTCTGATGCATTTATTTGTCAATATGCTTCTTATGTTTCTTTAATGTGTGTGTGTGTGTGTGCATGTGTGTGTTTTTGACAAATGTGATAAGTCATCAAGTACCTTATCCATTTTCTTAATCAGCATATTTTTCTTATTCTGTTGGCAGTGTGATCTTATATATTCCTTAGTTGACATTTTTCTTAAATATCCTTAACACATTTTTAATCAAAACATTTAGTTCATTCCTTAGTAAAAAATAAATTCTTAAATATTCCTTAACACATTTTTAATCAAAATGTTTAGTTCATTCCTTAGTCAAAATGTTTTGCAGATTCCTGCATCAAATGATTCTTAAAAATTACTCATGATGTTTGGTTTAGTGTTTCTTAAACTATTTCCATAGCATTCACCCTAAAGTCTTTATCTCTAAATTTCATTCATCCTTGACTAAACTTCCTTATATTTTTGATAATTTTTCGTCTGTGTGGTTCATTCAGCCCCAGATATTTTCATTCATCTTTGGGTGAGTAATTATTAGTCTATGAAATACCAAAACATTCTTTGGTCAGTGTGATGTTTCATACATTCCATAATAAATATGACTTTTCATATTCCAGTTTGAATGAAGATACATTTTCCATTGAATATCTGTCTGTCTGTCTAGCTGTTTGTCTCTGTGTCTGTCTATCTGTTTATCTATATATCTATCTGTATGTCTATCTTTCTGTGTATATCTATCTGTTTATCTGTCTGTCTGTCTATCTGTCTATCTATTTATTTGTACACATGCACAAATTAAAACCAAAGAAAAAGCAAATACAGACAGTTTAAAAAAAAAAAAAAATTTAAATAAAAGTTTTGGGACCTGAAAAATTTTAAAACAAAAGTATATAAAAAAAAAAAAATGAAATGAGGATGATTAAGTTAATAGAGATTTGTTTACAAACACAGAATGAGGTTAACAGGTTAGAGAAAATGGGTGTTTTAAAGTATCAAGGTTAATGATGTTAACAAAAACTCAGCTTTGTGAAAGTATTTACACACATTCTTCTTCTTGTCAGTGAGTAATGGCTTCAGAATTGTTCTGTATGGAACAAACTTAACTGTTGTTTTGGGTTTTTTTTTTAAATTTAAGACCGCTTTTTTTTTGTTAAATTTTTCTGAATGCTTAAAGCATGATGATTTTTATCTAGTTTTTGGTGTCTCTGAAAAATTCTTGCTTGGAAAAAAAAAATTATATCAAAAACATAATATATTAAATAATATTTTGTTAATTTTTGTTATTTACTATTTATCAGTCTGTGTTTTTTATTTGACAATTTTACGTGTTTTGTTTTATTATATTTTTACAAAGTTGTAGCTAAAAAAGTCTAAAAAGTTAAGGTAACATTTATAACAACAACAAGCAACAAAAAAATTAAAAATTAAAAATTAAAAAAATGAAATAAACAGAAACAAAAGAATCTTTTAAAATTAGTTTGCTGTTATGAAATAAAGTTTTAAAATTATCTTTATGTTATAGAAAATTATACTGATAACTGACTGTTACATGTTACTAAGGAAGAATGTTAAAAACACTGAATGTTTAAAAACAAATGTTGATTACAGAAGAATTTTAGACACAAAATACTTTAGAATCATTTTTTAAAACTACAAAATTCATTTTAACAATTATGGAATATTTCAAAAACATGCTCATTAGGCCATGTGTTAAGGACATATGACTGAAATACATTTAAAGGATTATGCACCAAAAATGATTCATTTATGAAGTATCAGGAAAAATATTGACATTTTAAGAAGAGCATTTGAAGAAGTTTTTCAAAAATCATCAGCATTTATGAAAAGTAAAAAAAATTTGGCATTTTAAGAAGTGTTTCAAATATCACTTTTATTTTTGAAGTGTTAAGCAAATTAAAAAAAAAAAAAGAAGAGAGAAAATAAGAAGTGTTCCAAATTCACCTTCATTTAAGAAGTGTCACCAATGAAATTGACATTTTTCCAAGTGTTCCAAAAATAAGCTTTATGTATGAAATGTCACCAAAAAAAAAAAAAAGAAAGAAAAAAGAGTATTTTAAGAAGTGTTTCAAAAGTCATCATCTTTACTTATGAAGTGCAAGCAAAAAAAAAAAAAAAAAAAAAAAAAAAAGCATTTTAAGAAGTTTCACTTTTATTTATTAAGTTTCAGCCAAAACACCTGCATTTTAAAAAAGTGTTAACACAAAAAAAAAAAAATTCCTTTTATTTATTAAGTGCCAGAAAAAAAATAAAAAAAAAATGGAGATTTAATATTTATGAAGTGTCAGCAACATGTTAATTTGGAAACACAGCAGTAACCCTGTAACACATCCAGTGAGAAAAACGTGGCAGTCATGATAATCAGACGTCTGCCAAACGATATTTCTCACTGAAACACGTGATGCAGGATGAATAACAAGCAACCATAACGAAGACATAAAATAAATTAATGTGCAGGCACACAGAATATACAAACACACAACACACACACACACATGAAGTGACCTCAAGCCATTAAATGTATCATCATCTGGTTCTGATTTTTCCTTTCATTCAGAACGACTTCAGCTACGGCTGTGACTTCGGCATGCCAGACGATGATGTTGGGCAGATGTTTCAGCAGGGTCTCTCTCTCTCTCTGTTGTGTCTGCCTTGGTGGTCCAGGCCTGTGTAAACTTTTTAAACTGTTTTCATTCCACACACAGAAACACAAACAGACACACAAACACACATCAGATGATTGCTCTGTCACTCTGCTGTTTTTAATAAATTTATTTTCTGTCGTTGTTTTAGTAAGCTTGTCACATGCGCTTGTTTGCACATAGTTTCTACTGATGTATGGATTGATGTGCATTATTATTAGTGTTGTTGTTGTTGTTGTTGTTATTTTCATCATAATTATCATGATTTTTTTTCTTCATTAATACAGTTATTACTATTATTATTACTTCTAGTATTATTATTGTTATTATCATCATCATCATTTATTATTATTATTATTATATGATGATGATAAAGTTATTAATTCAAAAAGTCTTTTTAAACAATAAGTATAATGGCATAAAATAAATAAACAAATAAATAAATAAATGAACAAATAAATAAATGAATAAATGACCAAATAAATAAATAAACAAATACAAAAAAAAATAAAATAAAAAAAAATTTAATTAAAAATTAATTAAAAACGAGAGAAAGAAATCTGACTTGTATTATTTTTGGTTGTTTTAGTTTCATATTAAAAAAAAAAAAAAGTTTTAATATATATATTTTTTTAACAGGAACAATAACAGAGAAAATTGGCAAAATTTAACAAATTCCGTCATTGTTAAGACACTGGCAGGATTGCTAAACAGAAAAACAGCTGTGATATAACTTAGTTTAATTCCACCGCCTCCCCAAGTCATTGTGTGTGATACTTCTAATATTACACACTCTGTACTCTCTGGCCAGATATAAACAAACTGATATATATCTTGTCTTACTACATTAATGTAGCTTTAAAATCACAACTCAAAAAACTTATCAGTTATTAAGATTTTAATTTTTTTAATTTTAAAATTTATTTTTTTATTTATATTATGTATGTAAAGGATTTTTGAGGGTTTTTTTTCAAGTGTGATTTTTGTGTATACATGTATTTTTTTATGTATTTGTTTCTTTGTGTATGTATGTGTGTTTGTTTTATACGGTGAATTTGTAATATTGTTTTTAATGCATGATTCTTATATATTATTAGTGTGATTATGTGTATAATATGTATTATGATTATATATATATATATATATCTGTGTGTCTGTGTGTGTGTGGTTCACAAAATAATTTTTCATTATTGTGAAACTAAAAACTGAACTCTACAAGTCTGTTAACAGAAGATTTAGAGATGAAAAGTAATTTTTTTTATTAACCGGTGTTCATTCTGTTTACACTGGGTTTCCTGTAATCGCTGTTTGTTTGTTCTACTTGATTACAAATGTAAAACAAATATACTTTATTGTTTTAACCTACAAGAGAGTCATTGTATTATGTTACATGTTTCTAAAACAGGAAAGATAATCACACTGTAATACAATGTCAATAATGTTGCTATTTTATTTTTTTTTTTTATTGTGCAAATTAAAACTTACTGATATATTATATTAAATTACAGATACACATATACAGATATATTTATAGCCACAAATTTTAAATTTATAACAATAATTAATGATAATAAAAATAATTATAATAATTATGATGATAATAATAATAATAATAATAATAATAATAATAATAATAATAATAATAATAATAATAATAATAATTCCCATAAATGCATTTTATGAGCTTGAAGTGGTAGGTTCTGTGATCAATTTTTGGCACCTACTCCATGAAGAGCAAGCCAAATGTTGTGACATGGTTACCATTTGATACAGTTAATATCTCACATCATGTAGCACATTAAATAAGCCATATCTTACTTCTGATTAATCTCTTAGATACATGTTTAATGTAGTCATGGCTTTAAAAATTTAATCTCTAAAAATTTTATTTATATATATATATATATGTATGTATGTGTGTGTGTGTGTTATTGGAGATTTTATGTATATATGTGTTTATGTGTGTGAAAATATTTGTGCATAAATACTTGATATTACATACACATGCATTATGCATGAATGTTTCACTTTTGGATGTTTTAATTGTATATGTTATGTGTTTTGTATGTGTATGTATGTATGTATGTCTATATGAATGAATGAATTTATGTGTGTTTGTGTGTGTGTGTGTGTGTGTGTGTGTGTTTGTATGTGTATATGTATATGTATGTATGTATGTAAATATAAACATATTTTAAAGTGTGTGTCTGAGTATATAACTGTATGTATGTATATATGTATATCAGTTGATATGCACATATGTATTTATATATATTAAGCAGGGGTAAAAAAAAAAAAATAAGAAGACTTGTAATATATTTAGCTGGATCTAATATCCTTTCTGTCAACTCAATCTGAGTGTGATTTTAACACAAACCAGCACTGATACAAATAATCTGCATGACCGTTTTGAACACATTTCAATTCCAAGCCCTGCAAACGTACACCACAATTTGCACACATGCTATCATTCAATGCAGAGGCATATCATATACACCATTAACCAATTATCAGCTTTTTCCCGTAGATAAAACAAATATTATTTACTTTGGCTGTTTTACTTAACCAACGCTGTACGAGAGATATTTTCCTTTTCACAACATTTTCACAACATTCAGCCAGTCCTTGCCCATTTCCCTTGATGAAGATTTTATTGTTTTCTCATGTCCAGACCAAGTCAGATGTTTTATTGCCAGGAGTTCAATGTCTCTTGAGTGCTGCTGATTCCATGGTTCGGGTTTCAGCCACAAGTTTCTTTAATGTTCGAACCGGTTGGCAAAAATTGATTTTTCTCTCTCCCCCCCTCCCCTACCTTCCCCTCTCCTCTCCATCCTCTCTCTCTCTCTCTCACTCTCTTGTGGCTGGATATGTAAATATTCCCGTTTCTCTAGTAATGGTTCTCTGGGATGTTTACATTGAGTAAAAAATCCATTATGTTGCGTTGAGTTTTATTTGGGGTATGAGTTACATAATGGTTCTGCATCGAAGGATGTAATTAAGGTCATTTTTTTTTTCTTTTTTCTTTTTTTTTTTGGTCTGTGTTCGGTTTAGGATAATAATAGATTTGTGTTTAAAGCTAGTCATTTTGAAATGAGACATTTTTGATTTTTTCGTTTGTTCCATTTCTAATGATATTATTGATTGCCAGAAAAGAAGAAAAGAAAGTATGTTATTTTCTAAGGACTGCTGACTACTGTTATTAAAGTTAATTGTCTGAAAACCACTGAGTACTGTTATCAGTTTAAATCTGGAACAAACGATCCATTGCTTCTAATTGAAAAGTCTAGCCCATAGCCTAATTGAAGCAAGACTTCTTCTCTCTCTCTCTCTCTCTCTCTCTCTCTCTCTCTCTCTCTCTCTCTCTCTCTCTCTCTCTCTCTCACTCCCTATGATACCATATAGCTGCTGTTTTATGAATGAATAAAATATTTCTCTCTTCAGTTTTAATACCATAGATTTCAACTGTACAGAGCATATAAATTATTTACAGTTTCCTCTAAAAATGGCTATACAGAAATTTCTCATAACAATGATATTTTATTGTTATTTTTGTCATAAATAAAATGTCTTGCAAACAACAAAAAACTAAAAAACTTTGAAATATAAATATTTTATTGGACCCATTTATTCACACCTCCACAAATACAGTTGAATCATTACGTTTGTGGGATTTATTAATTCTTTCACACATCTTTACGTATATTATGAGTGATATATTTATTAACTCGTTACCTTTTAATTAATTATTTTGTATTTTTTCTAACTGCAGGTCTGTATTCTGGGCTGACCAGGGGACAAAGAAAATAGAGAGGGCAGGTTTGGATGGAAGCAACAGAGTAACATTTGTCGACAAACATCTTCACTGGCCTAATCAGCTGGCTATCAGTTATTCAACCAGGTGTGGTTTTTTTTACCTGTAATATCTTGTATATCTAATTAAATTATATATTAATATAGATGTTTTAAATTTAATTTCCCTGTAATTCTTTATATACTAATTAAATTATATATTAATACAGACGTTTTTAATATAGTTTCCCTGTAATTCCTTATATACTAATTAAAATATATATTAATATAGATGTTTTGTATATAGATTCCCTGTAATTCCTTATATACTAATTAAATTATATATTAATACAGACATTTTAAATTTAGTTTCCCTGTAATTCCTTATATACTAATTAAATTATATATTAATATAGACATTTTGTATATAGTTTCCATGTAATTCCTCATATACTAATTAAATTATATATTAATATAGACATTTTAAATATAGTTTAGATACGTGAGTAAAATATTTTGTTTATGTATGTATGGCTGTGAAGGAAAATGGAATTTTGGAACCAGGATTGTGTTAAGATTCATCAGGATGAGTTGTGATGAAGGATGAGCAGAAGCTTATAAGCTGAGGGTTTTCATTACTGTGTATTTCTTCACCGATCTGAAGATACAGTGTTTTTGAGTATCTCAGTGTGCTCATTTTCAGAGGAGTACTTACTTCAGTCTGAAATGATGATAAATCATTTCCATTCACACTATTTCTGTGCTGAAGAAATTTCTCTGTTTCCTTAGTAAGACAGAAAAGTAGAGGTTGCCCATCC
>CM022667.1:783942-831442 GCA_012295275.1 Chrysomallon squamiferum
GTTTACTCACCTTAACGTGCATAAACAAGGGACACACATACATCTATACAAAATATACATCTATACACACATACTTATATAGAAACACACCTACATGCATTTAAACATACACAAGTATGCGCACACACATACACATACAGACACAGTGCACAAATATATACAAACACACCCATACATCCACTTTTTATACATATATATACATATTAATATATATATACACATGTGTGTACATATATACATACATACATACTTACATATATATATATATAGACACACACAAACATACTTACATTCATACATGTATTCAAACACATGTGAGAACACAAAACACACACACACAAACACAAACATACTTACATTCATACATGTATTCAAACACATGTGAGAACACAAACACACACACACAGACAAACACAAACATACTTATATTCATACATGCTTTCAAACACAAACACACACACACACAAACATACTCACACACCTAATACAATCAGTTATAAACCAGCAATATTAAGTTTTTACTTTGATGTGTGTATATATATATATATACACACACACACACACACACACACACACACACACACACACACACTAACATACATACAGACCTAATACAATCAAGTATAAACCAGCAATATAAAGTTTTTACTTTGGTTTCAGGTTCACACCCGTGTGGCAAAGAGGACCGTGGTGGGTGTTCTCACCTGTGCCTACCTACACGAGGTAACATCTACAGGTGTGCCTGTCCTTCCTTTGGTGGCCTTGCTCTTAGTTTTAATGCAAAAAGCTGTGAAGGTAAATAATATCATATATAGTCAAATACTGTTTTAATAAATAATAATAGTGTTTGAGAATTGTTTAGTACCAAATATGTGATGTAAGTATATTAATATAGTTAATTACATATTGTAACACATGTAATTACACATTGTTCTAATAAGTAATAATGTGTTTGAGAATTGTTTAGTACAAAATATGTGATGTAAGTGTACTAATATAGTTAATTACACATTGTTCTAATAAGTAATAATGTATTTAAGGATTGTTTATTACAAAATCTGTGACGTAAGTATACTAATATAGTTAATTACATATTGTAACATGTAATTACACATTGTTCTAATAAATAATAATGTGTTTAAGGAGTAATTTGGTTCAAAATATATGATCTGAGTATGGCGATATAGTTACATATTGTTTTAATAAATAATAATGTGTTTGAGAAATCTTTAGTGCAGAATTTGCGACCTAAGAATTGTAATATGTCAACATATTGTTTTAATAAGCATCTTATAGAAACATTTAGAAACAGTTTAGTGGTGAAAGTTATGAAGTACATGTGATAACCGTTAAATTCTAGAAACATTTAGAAACCTGTTAATTCTGATTTAAGAATAATTTAAGATTATATATGCTACTTAGTTCATAAATGCTTTAGTAAGTTGTAATATGTTTAATCAGAATTACCTGTATGTTTTAATTATGAAAACATTCAACAGAAATGATAAATCTAATTGAAGGATCTAATAAATAATGGCCAAGTAATGCAAAAAATATTTCAAAAGATGTACACATACACATACAATTAAAAAGCAGCCTGATAAATAAATCAACTGAAATCTACTAGTAGTTAAGTAATCTTCTTAATATACATATATTAAATATATATATATATATGTTTTTATATATTTTTTATATATATTAAATGTATATATATGTTTTTATATATTTTTTACATATATTAAATGTGTATGTATGTTTTTATATATATTTTGTTATATTCACAGTGCCCAGTGAACTGTTGTTTTTCACTCTGCGAGACTCAGGAGATGTAGGTTTTATTTCACTGACTGGTGCTCAGTCTCCCGACCTCACCCTGGCGGGGCGCAGCTCCAGCCCCAGTGCTGTGACCTATGACCCCATAGAACAGGTAAAATTCGCTTGAAGATGATAACAGTGACCTCATCATTATAATATCAAACGTTATTAATTCTGAACAAATATGTTAAAAGGGAGAATGTCTTAGTAATGCTCTGTTTTAGATAAATAATGAAGAATAAGACGAATTAATTTTTTTTAAGAACAGAGATCTAGAAGGATAAATATATGCAACAGTAGACAAAGATTTAGGTTGTTGTTTGTTGAGAATGAAATGCTATATGAATACATACATATAAAGTGAGATAAAGATTGAGAGAATGAATTTATAAATATTCAACAACTCTTCAATACAAATACTAAATTAGCAATCTGGTTTTTAAAAATGTAAAATAAAGATCGAGAGAATGAATTTATAAATATTCAACAACTCTTCAATACAACTATTAAATCAGCAGTCAGACATCAACAAAAGATTTTTAAAAAAATGTAAAATAAAGATTGAGAGAGGTGGATGTACAGATAATTTCTATTCTCAGAGTTTACATTTTCATTTAAATTTTATTAATATTTTTTAATAATATATTTAATGTCCAATAACAATTAATTGTATTTCTAAGATGTAAAGATCTCATTAAACAACTATCTGTTTACTGATTTGTTTAATACTGCTTATGCTGACTGTTTTAAATTAATTGTGTTTGCAGATTGTGTATTGGAGTGATGTAGAAGAAAATGCAATCTATCGAGCTAATCTGGATGGGTCAGAGAGAGAAATCTTTTTAAACTGTACACATGGAATTGGCATTGTTGATGGTATGATATCATCATCGTCATCATCATCATTATTATTATTACAATTGTTATTATTATTGTTATTATTATCTAAAAGTTTTAGTGTAGTGCTTGTTTTATTTATATCTACAGATTTTTGTTTTATACAGTATGCTCCATTATCTTATATTTTCTTCTTGTAGACATTTTATATTATATTGTCCATTTTCTTGACATTCTGTTGATGGTGATTTTATTTTTTTTGTTTCTTGTTTGTCTTGAAATATTCTTTCACTAACTGTAAGATGTTCATAACTATTTATATACACTTAATACAAGTTCATTATCATTTAAAAATATTCAGTAATATTTCTATAAAAATTTACAGTTTTAATCCAGTTAGTGACAAAATTTAAAAGTATAATTCTGATTCACAGTTTGAAAACTTTGCTATTTTTAGAGATTTGTATTCAATACTTATAACACCATGTAATGGTAATTATGAAAATTATTGAAATATGATATTAGAAACATTGTATAAAATATTTAGAAACACTGCAAAAAAAAAAAAAATAATAATAATAAATAAATAATAATAAAAATAAATATTCAGAAAATAAAACACTGTATCACTGCTTACAAAAATCCTAACAATGTATCAATATTTTAAAACTCTGTGTAACTTTGTAATTTCATGAAAACCTTTTTTTTCTCTGTATACATTTTTTTCTTTTCTTTCCTATTCTGTTCCCTAGGCTTAGCAGTGGACTGGGTTGCTAGGCGACTGTATTTTACCAACATGGGACAGTCAGCCCCGTCAGCTGATGGAGCAGTCTACTCCTGGCATCGTATTGAAGTAATCAGTTTTGATGGTAAGATGAGAAAAACTGTCATCAATGAAATTGAGCGACCTCGTGGCCTTGACCTTGACATTAGGAATGGGTAAGAGATACAACTTCTTCTTTTTTTTAATATTAAATATTGATTTATTTATTTATTTATTTATTTATTTATTTATTTATTTATTTTGTGTACAAATTATATATATATTATATATATAGTTCCAAATTTCTTAATGATCAATCTTTGTTAATAATAAAGTATGACAATTAAAAATTATAAGATAAAAAAATTAAAGTAAATGGAGCCAGTCTTCTTTTTTTCCACGCTATCATTTTAACTGGGAGATATTAAATATTCCTAACAGACTGAGTAAATCAATGAAAAGTTGCTATATCCTCAGTCTGTTAAGTATTTATTTTATTTTTCTTTACATAATGATATATATATATTTATAGTAACAAATGTACACATTAACACACACACACACACACACACACACACACACACACACACACACACACACACACACACACACACACACACACACACACACACACACACACACACACACACACACACAGTGAGAGAAAAACCTTTGCAGCCATCCTCAAATATACATATCATAAAAGGTATACTTTATTTTACAATAAATATAACCTTGACCTTTACATTTTTTTCCACAGATTTTTGTTTTATGGAGACTGGGGCAGACAGCCAAAGATTGTTCAGACTCTACTGGATGGATCAGAGGAAACAGTCATTCTCAGTTCTGGATTAAGCAATCCAAATGGATTAACATTCTACAATGGCCGACTGTATGTTGCAGACTCAAACTACAACAACCTGACGTCATCACCTCACCTCATGGTGTACGATGTCGCAAAGTCCAGCTGGGAACAGCTTAAACTCAGTGCTAATGTGTCGGTAAGTGCTGCCCTGCAAAAACTGTAATATTGTTAAACTTTCATAATAAACTCTGAATCATCTTAAAGCATTGGTACACTGGTATGTACTAGTTTGTTACAGAGATATAAGGACATTTTTGATAAATATTTGGTAAGTACTGCTCTGCAGTTCAGTAGAATCTTGTTAAAATTGTTATATTGTCTTATAGATAGATATTGGTTGTAGTTATGAATGTGTTGAGAAAACAGCCAATAGTGTAATTTCATATCAAAAATTGTTATATACAGGTGCAGTTTAAACTCATTGCTATTTGATTATGCTATACTTTTTATTTTTTACTTTAGAAATAATATTATTATTATTATTATTATTATTATTATTATTAAAATTTATAAAGTTTTTTATTTTTACTCTAAAACAGTGTATTGTCTTCATTTTTAATTTTTAAATTTATTATTATTATTATTATTATTATTATTATTATTATTACAGTTACCAATGGGTCTTGCAGTGAGAGGTGACACACTTTACTACACAGACTGGGTATCAGCATCGGGGCCCAGACAGGGATACCTCAAATCCTATGACCTTCGATTTGGAGTGGATAACAATGTCATTCTGAATGGCCAGAGACCCACAGGCTTATTCTACACCCCCCTGGCCAGGAGACAAGGTACTGGAATAAATTAATCATGATAAACTTGGTGTCACAGCAGATAATGAAATATTATAATGAAATGTGAGAATGTTATGATAGAAAGCTGTTTATAATATTGTTAAAGAAAAAATCTTATGGAACCACATCACTGTTGGTTATTTTTGCTCATTGAAATGAGGGATCTTTTAAATATGAGATTGTTATTCTACTCCTATTGATTGCATGACCTTTTATTTTATTTATTATTATTATTATTTTTTATATATTAAATTTTTTTTTTTAAATTTAAAAATTACTATATATTACAAAGTTTTTTATTAGTTAGTATGCCTTGTAAAATAATTTTATCTATTTTATTATCATTAATATTTATTAAAATATTATTATTATTATTATTATTATTATTGTTATTGTTATTATTATTATTACAGTTATTATTATTAACATGTAGCACAGTGTTATTACTAATTTGTAACACAGTGTTATTTGTTAATATGTAATACATTGTAATGTTGTAATATGTAACACTGTTATTAATTAATATGTAGCACAGTGTTATTATTTAATGTGTAATACATTGTAATGTTGTAATATGTAACACAGTGTTATTAATTAATATGTTACACATTGTTATTAGTTAATATGTAATACAGTGTAGTGTTGTAATATGTAACACAGTGTTATTAATTAATATGTAGCACAGTGTTATTAGTTAACATGTAATACACTGTAGTGTTGCTGTTTTGTTCTAGAACCCTCTGATGGGTCCTGTGACTCTGCTATGTGCAGTGATGAGTGTGTAAGGATCCCCTCCTCCCCAGCCAAACCTTTCACCTGTCAGTGTCCAGACCAGTCGGCCAAAATCCTGTCCAGCAACAAAGCATCCTGCGAGCGTGAGTAGTGACCAAAGAAGTTTACATACATTTTGTTTATTTTATTGTCCATGTCGTTATTTTGATTGTTCCTATAGTGTGTGTGTGTGTGTGTGTGGGGTGAACAGTGTATGCAGTGTGTGTGTTCGTACAAGTAGCCTAAATACATTTTGGTTATTTTCTACATATCGTTAAAATAATTAAATATTTATTAAATACATTTTATCATATACAGTTGCATAATGTTAAAAAATTGTAATATTTATTAATACAGTTTTCCATGAATCTATAACTTTCATACAGTTATATGAATTGTTTCAGGTCCTTAAAATTAATTGTAATTTTTGATTGAACAATTGAAGCTGATGAGTCTTTTGAGTCCAGGAGGGGCTAAAACCTTTTTTCATATATGTATAATAATACAATTTTTATCAACACATTTATGAACAGATTAAAATAATTTATTTATTCACCAAATGTACAGTTTATCCTTGAATTTTAAATATTTACACACTTTATAATTCAAATAAACAGTTTGAGTTGTAAATTTTAGTCATAAACCTTGTAATTTAAATAACACTTTGTTCGTAAACCTTGTAATTTAAATAAACACTTTAGTTTACAAATATTATAATTCAAATAAACATTTCCTGTTGTTTTAGTTGTAAATCTTGTAATTTAAATAATACTTTAGTTGTAAACCTTGTAATTTTAAATAAACACTTTAGTTTACAAACTTTATAATTCAAATAAACAGTTTGAGTTGTAACATTTAGTTGTAAACCTTGTAATTTAAATAATACTTTAGTTGTAAACCTTGTAATTTTAAATAAACACTAGTTTACAAACTTTATAATTCAAATAAACACTTTGAGTTGTAAATTTTAGTCGTAAACCTCATGATTCAAACTGACACTTTAGCTGTAACCCTTATAATTCAAATAAGCATTTTAATTGTAATCTTTATAACATATTTAGTTGTAAACCTTATAACTCAAATAAAAACATTACTTGTAATTTATAATTCAAATAAACACTTTAGTTGTAACTTTTAATTCAAATAAACACTTTAGTTGTAACTTATGATTCAAATAAGCACTTTAGTTGTAAACATTTTAATTTAAATAAACATTTTAGTTGTAAACCTAATAATTCAAATAAGAGTAGTAGGATATTATGATAAGTGACTTCTGTGACAATGGCATCAAATATATACCAACCAGCTGTTTTTATTTTTAGTGTTTTATTTGTGTGAATGAATATGTCAGAGATTTTAGCTGTAATTCATATAAACACTTACATATAATTTCATATACAAACACATACTCAATCATACACACATACCTGTGAACACACACAAATACACATACCACTTACACATCCACACACACCTGTACACACCCAACAATACTGTATATGCATACACACACACACACACACACACACAGACACACACACACACACACACACACACACACACACACACACACACACACACACACACACACACACACACACATTAACAACTAGTAGTTACAATGAGTACTAATGGTTTTCTTTAAACACAATTTCAGAAAAGCTATTTTCTCCTCTCCGTTCAACGACATTCAGCCGACTGTTGTCATAGAAACCGAACATTTCATCGACGGTCTGACGGTCGACACAGACCGCCAGCGACTGTTCTGGACCGGCTACAACGACAACAGCACCGGGGTCATCGCCAGAATGAATCTACAGCGTGGACGATCATCATACAAAGAAATACTGACCAACCTTGCTCACCCTAGAGCCATTCTGCTCATGTCAAAAAAGAAGTAAGTTTGTCCTTATGAATTTTTCTATAAGGAAACAGCAAAATAAATTTTTAAGTAAAAAAATTGTGTAAATATATTTTGCAGACTTTCAAGGTATTTTTTTTTAACTTTTCAGTTTTAATTACTAATGAAGAGCATCTTTTGTGATAAGAAATGGTACAAATGTACATTCTTCTTATTTACAAGTTAGGGTTTATTGCTGCCTAATCTTTGTTAATAATAAAGTATAAACACAAAAGAATACAGATTAAAATGACCAGGGTGGTAATTTTTTTTTGTAATCATGACAAGATCATCCAGATGGTGACCAGTTTGCTATAAAGTTTGTTATAATGTTGTCATAAAATTAAATATAAAATAAAAAAACAAAGCTATCAGTCCACCATCACATATGTAATGATGTAACTACACCATTTTAAAAGGATAAAAACGAGGCTTTGAAATATTTTATACTGTTTTATTGACATACTTAGTTATTTTGCACATTTGTCTATGTGTATATTTGTATATATGAGAACATTAAAGGGTAAAAATTTTATGATGGCACAAATGAATGTAAAATGGCATCCCAGGATGAAAAATACATGGGTTATTGGATACCTAACTATTACTTGATTGTCTTGCTTTGTTACAAGCAGACTTTCTTCATACTGTGAGATAACAAGTGTGTATGTTTTTGACATGGCAGGTGGCTGTTCTGGACTGAGTATGGTAAAAAGGACTCACCTGCGAGTGTTCGAAGGAGTCGGTCGAACGGTAAACACGTCAAGGTGATCATGTCATCGCGGATAGTGTGGCCCAACGCACTCGCCAGTCAGGGTGACCTCATCTATGTGGGTGATGCTTTCGGCAAAGTCTTCTCCATGAAATATGATGGTTGGTGATTTTAATTTTTGACATTTGATGTTTTAGTTTTAATATAGTTGGTCCTTGTCTATAAAAAAAACACAAAAAAAAAAAATATTTAAATAATAAATAAATAAATAAAACCATAATAAAGATTTTTGATGGAGTTCATATATTTTGAGTGAAAATTAATTTTTTAAATGTAACTTTGTATGTATGCATTTATATATTTATGTTTGTCTATGTAACATATGTGTGTGTGTGTGTGTGTGTGTGTGTGTGTGTGTAATGTATTATGTGTATGATGTATGTAATGTGTATGTGTGTGTGTTTGCATATACATATGTTCATATATATGTATTAAAAAATATATATATAAACATAAAAGATGAATATTTTATATAAAGAAGCTTTTTGTTTTCTTCTCTAAACTATTTTCATTTTTCTTATCATCACAATCATCATCATCATCATCATTATTATTTTCTCTAATTTCCAGGCAGTCACTTGAAAAGACTCACATTTCTGGCTGGTTCGGTGGTACATGTGTTTGGAATGGTTGTCTACCATAACGTATTAATCTACTCAGACTGGACCACAAAGGGAATCTACATGGTTGACCTGGTAACCGGAGACCATGAAACAATGGCATCTCACTTGTCCAGACCTTCCAGTGTTGTTCTGTACCATCCGTCAGATCTCTCAGGTAATTATTAGTGTTTATTTAACGTTAATATTGTTCTGTTTTGTATTGGAACTGTTGTATTTAATGACATGTTTGAATTGGATTTTGACATATAAAACTTTATTATTATCAAATGTATAAAGCACACAATTTTTGCCTGAAATTTTCTTTCAGTGTTGTCTAAAATAAATTCAGTTCTTGACATATACAGTGACATCATAACTCCGGTTTTAAAGAGTTCTATTAATGTTATTTGCAACAGTTTTATTTTTAATTATCATATTTTATTATTAAAACTGATAGTTCATATAAAAAAATAAATAATAAGTTACAAGTACACACAATTCTTTCACATCATTTATTTGTACTGCCAGTAGTGGTTTGTATAAATTGTCTGTGATGTAATAACAATTTCTTCTCTGTTATTATCATTTCAAAACCTATTAAATTTCAACTTAAAAATAATTTAATTTAATAGAACAATGGAACAAAGTAATATATTTTGTTACATTTTATTATATATGTCTGATATTTTATTGCATTAATCAATTATATATAATGTCATATATATTTATTTTGATATTTTTGAAAATTTTAATCATTTATTTTACTGCAAAACAAATAACATATATATTATATCATATTATAGGTCTGATATTTTTGATATTATATAAATGGTTGAAACATTTGTTTTGTTGGTTTAACCAGTGACAAGTGTTATTATATGATTTACATTTTTAATTTAACTGGATGAAAAATATTTACTTTTATTGTTTCAGTTCACAACCAGTGTGTTGAAGGACATCAGAAGTGTAATCATTCCTGTGTTCCTATTCCACGATCCTACCACTGCACCTGTCCTGTAGGATCCAAGCTGGCATCTGATGGAAAAAGTTGTATTCAAAGTAGGTTCTTTTATCTTTTCTAGAAAATATATATATATATATTTTTCATTGTGTGTGTGTTTGAGATACAGAGATACAGCTTGTATGTGAAATTACATGAGTGTGGGTGCATGTTTATGTATATATGTATATGTATGTGTATGTATGTATGTATATATATGTATGTATGTATATGTGTATATATATGTATATATATATATATACATGTCTATCTATCTATCTATATCTATCTTATCTATCTATCTATCTATATATATATATACACACACACACACACACACACACACACACATGCACAAAATTAAAGGGTTGAGACATTGTTTATTGCTTAATGTAATTCACTGATGATATAAACATAGTAAAGTAAATAACACCCTATATAAAAGGTACTACATTGCATTGTATTGTTTTGTATTGCATTGTATCACATTGTATTGTATTGTACTATATTGTATTGTATTGTACTGTATTGTATTACATTGTATTGTGTTGTATTGTATTGCATTGTATTACATTGTATTGTATTGTATTGTATTGTATTGTATTTGAAGTGCCCAGCCCCTGGGAGAGAACTGAGGAGACCCTGTGTTCACACAACTGTGGGTACCACGCAGTCTGTGCTCAACTGATCCCCACCCTCAGGTACCAGTGTGTTTGTCAGGCTGGTTACCAGGGAGATGGAAAGTCTTGTACAGGTGAGATACAGCTGAAAGTTTCTGTTAATTTCTGTTTAACGTCCAAAGTATCTGATAGGTTTGGTAGGTTTCTATTTATGAATTTACAATATAAGAATTTTATAATCTCTTTTTACTTATTCAGAAAAGTTTACCTTTGGTGATAGGAAGAAATGTCCAAGTTATGTTTTATTTTATTTTATTTTTTTATTATTTTTTTGCCAAAATTGTCACAGTCACCTGTGTTGCCATCCATTCTCAATTAATAATTGTAGACATGTGAAAACATGATAAAATAGCTTAAACTGGTAGAATAAAAATGTTTTAAATTTGTTACTGTTGTATTATTAAAAGAGCTTTTTTTCATTTTGTTATTTATTTATTGATTATTTAATTATTCCTGGGTTTAAGGTTGTCCCAAGGATTCCTTCAAGGCAAAACTGGGAAATGATTCCTGTCTGCCATGCAGTCCAGGAATGACAACTAAAGGAATTACCACGGCAACTGAATGTTTTTGTGAAGACCCAAATTTGTATCCTGTGAATGGAGTATGCACAGGTAAAAATAAATAAAATATAAAATAAATAAATAAATAAATAAATAATGATTATGAATTTTTTTTAAATGAAAAAAAAAAAATAAATAAAAAATATTATTTTATACCAATTTAAATAGGGAACCTAATTAAGACACACAAACACACACACAAAAAAATAATCAAATACCAGGCAAAAACATGATAAAGTTTAAAGTTTATAATAAAATGCTTTTTATTAGCAGAGATAATAAATAAAACTTCAATTATCTTTAAAAGTATCATTTATTACATTTAAAAGGATCCAAATTACATTTAAAAGTAGAATTTATTTAAATATAATCACCTTTTGTTTTGAATTACATTTAAATGTATCAGCTGTTGCTGTGAATTACATTTAAATATATCATCTGGTACTATGAATTACATCTTTACATATCAGCTGTTGTTACAAATTACATTTAAATATATCATCTGTTGCTGTGAATTACATTTAAATGTACCAACTGAATTCATTTCAAAATATCACCTATTCACAAATTTCATTTAAATATAACCTGCTGTTATGAATTATATTTAAATATATCAATATTGTACAAATTACATTTATATATATGTTGCTGTGAATTACATTTAAATATATCATCTGTTGCTGTGAATTACATTTAAATATATCATCTGTTATAATGCATTACATTTAAATCATACAAATCACCTGTTGCTATGATTGTCTCTGTCACAGAATATGGTAATATTTGTTCATATCTTTATCATCCTATTAATTGTTTTGTATTTATTATAACTATTTTTTTTTTTTTTTTTGGAATTTTCAGAAACCACAGTAAAAATGGAAACAACTGCAGCTACCACAACCAGAGTCACAAAGCCATCCATTTTTTACAACCAGACACTCAGCACTTTCATTATGGAATCAGAGGTCACGACAGATGATGTCGTTGTCATGACAACCCAGGATGAATTTGATGAAACTGTTTCCATAACAACCGAACCACCAATGGAGCCAATGGTGATACCTTTTGAAGATACAGTAGTGGAGAAAGAAGTTATTGGTAAATGTTATTCACTATTTAAAACACCCGCACTTGTCTTAGTAATTTTCTTGTATTATGGATGTATTTGTAGGAAGACTTGTTACATTTATAATTACAGTCCTTGATATATATATATATATATGTAATATAGATCCTAATTACATAGATCCATGCTTACTTAGTAATTTTCTGGTTTATTTTTTTTTAAATTAAACAATTTATATTGTTATGTTCCTATGACATACTAGTACTGTATAAAGTGTGCTTTGAGTTATACAGAGTTTGGCAGAATTATTGATCTATCTAAGTTAAGCAGTATCAGTTTTTCATAATATATATTATTTTATTTGTAAACACACATGAATGCTGATATATGTATGTAAATATACATACAGACATGGTCACATTTATATGCATTTGCATAAGGACAAACATGACTATACACAAAAAGACTCACATAGCCAGCTATTCACACACACACACACACACACACACGTGTCTTAATTTATAACATAAAATTTTTTTCCTTTCATAGGAAAACCTTACTTTGATGGTTGTCCCCATGGTGATGTCATGGTGATGTCACTATCTCCACAGACCAATGAAGTCAAACTGCCTCTGTCATCATGGATTGCCAAGGATTCCTATGGCAACCGTCTGCCAATCACATCAAACTATCCAATTCGCGAAGACAAGGTGATACTGGAGTGGGTAGCCAATGGTCAGGAGGGAGAACAGACAGTCATTTTTCAGGCCGAGGACAACTGGAAACAGAAAACTACTTGTCAGTTCAAAGTGCTTATTGATGGTAAGTTGAAATTATTATTTTTTGACAAATACTTTAACATACTGAATGCTTTAACACAACCTGAGTGTTATTATATCTATTGTTTTACATATCACATACTTAGAGCATATACTGGGATATATTCATTAATTAACATCACATACTTAGAGCACAGCTTTGATATATCTATTATTTAACATATTCCATGCTTAGAGCACATGACATATCTATTATTTTTTAATAAAATAACATGATTATAACACAACCATGGCATATCCAGTATTTAACTTATCACATATGCTTGGAGCATGATTATGATATATCCATTATTTAGTATATGACATGATTAGAACACATGATACATGATATATCCAGTTTTAACATACTAAAATGCTTTGAACATAACCATAATATAACCACTATTTAACATATCACAATCTTATAGCACAAACAAGATATATATTCATTATTTTCAACTTGTCTAATGTCTTATTGAATTATTTTGAAATCATTTTTGAAAACAGATCTGGTGCCACCGAAGTTTACCTACTGTCCCAGTGATTTGGTTATAAAAACTGAACGCCATGCGGAAAGAGTTCTCTTCCCGAACCCTGTTGCTGTTGACAATGTGGGCGTGGTGTCGCTGACGGGGACTCACAAGTCTGACTCTGAGTTTCAGCAGGGAGCGACGGTTGTAAAACACACAGCAGTCGATAAAGCTGGAAATGTAGCCACGTGTAATTTCACTGTCACCGTTATTCAAGGTACGAAAATTTAAAAAAATATATATATATATATATATTTATTTTATTTTTATTAAAACTGTAATTTGTGTTTTGAAAGTGGACATTATAATCACTGACATTACTATTGATGTTGCAGTTATTGTTATAATGTTATTATTATTATCATAACTTGTCTGTGGTTATGGTTACTGTTGTAATTATTGTTATTATTATTAGTAGTAGTTGTAGTAGTAATAGTACTACAACTGTTACTATAGTTATTATTACTTCAGATATTATTATTATTTTATTTTTTTTTTTTGTATTATCTATGAAATAATTTTGATTTTATCTTTATTGCTTGTGTTTTGTATTATTATTATTATTGTGTTATTATTATTATTTTCTATTAATTATCTTATTAATTTTAGCCAAAAACATTAATGTGTGTAAACAAATATTCAATAAACATGTTAACATATTTTTTATACATTGAGGTTGATAAACAGATTAATTCTTAAATTTATATTTATAAACATGTTAACATATTTTATACACATTGTGGCTGTTAAACAGATTAATTATTTCATTTATGTCTAGAATTGTAACAAGGAATATTATTAATAATAATAACATTGTTAAACATAAAATAACATTAAGGTATTATTTTTAAAAAAACACTGAATCATCAAAGGAATTGTAAATCTGATAACTGTGTCTTTGTACCATTAAATTCATCAGCTGTTCTTTGTAATATTTAAACATATATTATTTAAGTTTTCAGAGAATGCTTTGCCAGATTCAAACACTAATTACTTAATATAAACATAAATTATTTAAATTTAAACACACACACACACACACACACACATATGTATATGTATATATGTATAATTGTATGTGTATGTATGTTTGTATGTACAATTGTATGTGTGTGTATATTCTCAGAGAATGTTCTTTGCCATATTTAAACACTTATTACTTAATTCAAACACTTATTACTTAATTCAAACACATATGTATATGTATTAGTTTAAACACTTATTATGTATGTTTCAAACACTTATTGTGTATATTCTCAAAGAGAATGTTATTTGCCATATTTAAACACTTATTACTTAATTTAAACACTTATTACTTAGTTCAAACACTTATTACTTAGTTCAAACACTTATTACTTAGTTCAAACACATATTACTTAGTTCAAACACTTATTACTTAGTTCAAACACTTATTACTTAGTTTAAACACTTATTACTGAATTTAAACACTTACATTATTTATTTTAAACAACCTTACAATCAAGAATTTAGCGTTTGTCTGTGGTCGCCCACCAGAGAAGCAGTGCAACCACGCCGTCAATCCCGTGGGCATGTTTGGCAGATCGTTCAACTGCATGATTGTGGAAGACGTCGTCAAACTGACCACACTGATGACGTCGCAGGAACCTTGTCTGCGTAAGTGGTTACAGTTTACAAGCAGTGGTTGGAACAAAAAGACTAAATATGTTTACAAGCAATGATAGGAACAAAAAGACTAAATATGTTTACAAGCAATGATAGGAACAAAAAGTTTGGCAGTGGTTGGAACACAAAAAGATAAATATGTTTCAAACTGGGAACAAATGACTAAATATGTTTACAAGCAATGATAGGAACAAAAAGACTAAATATGTTTACAAGCAGTGGTTGGAACAAAAAGACTAAATATGTTTACAAACAGTGGTGGGAACAAAAAAACTAAATATGTTTACAAGCAATGATAGGAACAAAAAGACTAAATATGTTTAAGAGCAGTGGTTGGAACAAAAAGACTAAATATGTTTACAAGCAATGATAGGAACAAAAAGACTAAATATATTTACAAACAGTGGTTGGAACAAAAATAATAAATATATCTTGAATACATTCTAAATGTTTCTTGTTAATGAACATATTTAATGAAAAACAAGTATATAGCTTATATATATCTTAAATATTTCTAATTTATTATTTTTACATCTTTATTATTTGACACTGATATTTGTTAATAATTACGTTTGATATACATTTTGAATATTTCCAAGTATGTTATTTTATATATTTAATATTTGATGCCAATCTTTACTACTAATAAAGTTTAATAATAATAAAACAAGCTCTTGAGGATGATGTTATTTCTGTTGTTTTATGATGTGAGTAAGGAATATTAATAAATCCACCAAGTGCTAATCTGTGTTTCAACAAAAAAAAAAAGCTTAAATTGAAATTAAAATGAAATAAATTGAAAACTAAACTTCAGCCCAAAACCCAAAATTAAACCTAAGAACTACATAAGACAATTCATCACTAAACTAAATTTAAAAAAAAAAAAAAATTTAAATGAATTTAACAAAAATAAGCAATAAAGTAGCTGATATACTTGTGTTGCTTATTTTTGTTAAATTATTATTTTTTATAAATAAATAAATAAACAAATAAATAAAAATAAATATATATATAAATAAATAAATAAACAAACAAACAAACAAACAAACAAACAAACAATCAATCAAACAAACAAACAAACAAACAAATAAACAAATAAATAAAAATAAAATAATAATCATTTTTCTCACAGGTAAAAGACGACCGACGTCTGTACGTCAGGAGTTCAGTCTGAGTTTCAACGGACCGTGCGACCCCCATGATACGACCCTCATCTCTGAACTCTCCACAGCCGTCATGGAGTATCTGGAGGCACGGAACCTCTGCAAAAGTGGGCGGAGTGCAGCTTCAGCAACATGACCATCCACTGTGGCCCTGACGTCGTCAAGAAGAGAAGATACGTTGAGGACAAGTTTGGAGTGAAGTGGAACATCACCATTGACAACAGGTTGAGACCCTGAATAAGATCATTTATATTTGACAGTCATCTTAGTTGTAGCATACATGTTCCGTTTTTCTTTTTAAAGTTCTTTTTGATATAATGATGATAAAACATTCATGTTTTCATCATTTGTTTTTTTGAATGTTAATTTTTTACTTATAAAAGACAAAACAATGATGTTTTGATGCTGGATAGTGTTTCATTGGTTGAACTGTTAATGATTGTTGTTAAAAATCTTCTTTGTTATTATTATTATTTTACTTATCAAAGTGAAATATCTTTTATTTAAAGGATTAAATACTTTTGCATTTTTTAAATGGAATTTATAATTCACAAAATGATATTTATTTATTTGTTTATTTATTTTTATTAATTAATTAATTTATTTGTTATTATTTCATTTCTTTCTTTTTTTTTTTTATTATCAATTTATTTTTTATTTAATTTATTTTAAATATTTAAATTTATTTATTTTTTATTAAATATAATTTATAATCTTTATTTCTTTAATGATTTTTTATTTATTTTTATTTATTTTGATTAATTTATTTTAATTTATTATTTATTTATTATTGATTTTGTTTGTTTTAAAAGCCATTTATTCTACTTATTTTTGAACTTATTTATTTATTTATTTATTTTATTTTATTTTTTTTTTTTATTTTTTAATTATTTTTTTTTTTAAATTTTATTTTTTTTTTTTTGTTTTATTTTACTTACTTACATACTTACAAACTTACTAATATTTATTTTTTTTTTTTATTTTTTTTATTTTATCTTATTTCTTTTTTTTTTATTTTATTTTATCATTTCATAATTTTACTTACTTACATACTTACATACTTACATATTTATTTACTTACATACTTACCTACTTACATACTTACATACTTACTTACCTACTTACTTACTAACATATTAATTAATTAATTTATTTCAAGTACTGGGTTCAGCAGGTCGCAGGTGGAGTCGATTCTGTTCAACATAAAGATTGAGTTGATGAAACTTGCTGCTGCTCTCTCCATCGTCGTTGACAAGCAGCACTACACCACCGTCCCTGGCACCGTGGTGACGTCACAGCTGCAGTGGGTGTGTCAGACAGGGGAGATGGTCTATGAGGACGGGTGTGGTGAGTTTGAAAAAAATATTTTTAATATATAATAGTTATAATAATACTAATGTTGAAGATAAAATATTGATGTACACATGTGAATAAAATAATTTTGTACCTCATTTATTTTTGCTATTATGTGAAAATGTTAAAAGTATTTTTTGTTTTATTATTTTTATATATATATATTCATACATATGTACATAATTATTTTGACATCATTGTGCAGTTATAAATGTAAATGTAGAGGTATGTTATTATTATTTTAATTATTATTTTTATTCTTCTTGTTCTTGTTCTTGTTCTTTTTATTATTATTATTTATTTTTTATTATTATTATTATTTTTTATTATTATTATTATTATTATTATTATTATTATTATTATTATTATTATTATTATTATTTTTATTTTTATTTTGTTTATTTTTATTATTCCAATTTAATTTTTTATTATTTGTTTACTAAATTTACTTCCAAAACTTATCCATTCTTCAAATATTACCTGAAATAAAATATATTAAATAATTATTTTCATCATCATCTTCTTCTTCTTCATCTTACTTGTTATTTACTTATTATTATTTGTTTTACTAAATTTACTTGAAAAGATTTATCCAGTCTTTAAGCTATTATTAGAAACAAATTATATTAAAGAATTATTATTTGTTTTATTTCCAGTGGCTTGTCCAGCAGGAACCTACCTGAATGTGACAAGAGAGAAGTGTGTTCTGTGTTCCCGTGGTTACTACCAGGAACTCAAAATGCAGACAGAGTGCAATATGTGTTCTGAAGGATTCACCAAAGAGGAGGGTGCCATAACTGTAAAACAATGTAAGTAGTTGAGTCGTAACTGTAGAACAGTGTGAGTAGTTGAGTGGTAACTGTAAAACAGTGTAAGTATTTGAGTCGTAACTGTAAAACAGTGCGAGTAGTTGAGTCGTAACTGTAAAACAGTGTAAGTATTTGAGTCATTTGAGTAGTTGACGTAACTGTAAAACAGTGTAAGTATTTGAGTCGTAACTGTAAAACAGTGTACGTATTTGAGACATAACTGTAAAACAGTGTAAGTAGTTGAGACATAACTGTAAAAAAATGTATTTGAGTCATAAATGTAAAACAGTGTAAGTAGTTGAGACATAACTGTAAAAAAATGTAAATAATTTGAGTGTAACTGTAAAATACTGTAAATAGTTGAATCATAATTGTAAAATGGTGTAAATAATTTGAATCACAACTGTAAAATAATGAAATAATGAAAACAGTTGAATCATAATTGTAAAATGGAATAAGTAACTTGAATCAAAACTGCTAAAATAACTCAAGTAATTTTGGTCATAATTTTAAAATAATATTAGTAATTTGAGCCATAACTGTAAGCTGGTTCAAGTAACCGAGTCTTCCCAGTAAAAACATTGAAATGAAGTTTAAAAAAAAAAAAAATCAATCTGTATTATTGAGATTATTTTAAAAAAAAAATAATTTACCTGCATTACTAATAACTGTATTTCAGGTGTGACATTCCCATCGATTGACGAGATGAGCAAGTTTCTCATTATAACAGCCTGCACCTTCGGCTTCGTCTTCCTCTGCATGGTGATCTTCATGTACACCCAGTACAGGAGACAGCAGAAACAAGCTCAGAAAAGCCTCATGCTGTCCAACTCCTCCCGCTACATGACCCCCAACGTCTATGTCGCGCCGCCGCCGATGCCCAAGTCAAAGAACATGTTCGACGAGCCTCGCGACTACATCGGCTCCCACGACTACGAAGACATCGACGGAACGATAAACAAGTCAAACTTTGACGGGTTTTATCGCCTGCCTCGAGTTCACAGGGATTCTCTGAATTCGTTTAAAACTGCCAGCGACATAATTTATCGAATTCCACCGTCACCTTCGCCCAGGGAGTCGACGTGCACCAACTCGTTCAAGACGTCGGACGACACACTGATTCCCAATTCTCCGATGGAATCGGCCAAATCGTTCAAGCTGTCCAACGACGGCTTCTACAACTACAAACCTCCGATGTCGCCGAGGACGTCATCAACAGCGAACAATTCTTTCCGATCGTCGCCCGATTCCCCGTACAAGAGCCCCCAGTCGGCACGGGAGAACTACATGGGTCACGCCCCCCACCGGTTCCGATCTCCACCGGAGTCTCCTTACAGGAGTCCGCGCATGCAGCGGGCTTTCCAGAATACTTTCAATGCTCCAGACGAGATGTCCAATTCTCCGACCTTCAGGAACGGTCTCGAGGACAACCAGAGTCCAAGGATTCTTCGAGAAACGCAAGCGTCGTTCAAAGCTCTGTCGGATCCGAACTATCGCAGCCCGGTCTTGCCGCGAGACGCCCAGAACTCCTTCAAGCCCCTGAGCGATTCCCTCTACAAGAGGCCTCCTTCTCCTATCTCTCCTTCGTCGTCGGGAAGAGTGTCGAGTGAATCCTTGCACCGAGCTCCTTCCACTCCTAGATCTTCGCCTAACGCTTCGCGAGCTCGTTTGGAACTGATGTTCCGAACCCCACCGTCATCGAGAACAAAGAAGATCACAGAAAACAACTGTTATGAATATGAATAAAAGAAATTTGACATTCAGAGCCTTACAGAAAGAAGAACAAAATGGAAAACATTAATAGAATAAATAGGCTTATTCACAAAACCTATAGTTTTCTTCCAAAGTCAGAACTGACAAGATTTAAATGGCAGAATTCAAAAAGGCAATAACTGTGATCATTCACAGAGGGGACAGGAAGTCTATGGAAACTGAATGGATGTAGAGCTGTGTTGTTATTGAGTATTTTTTTAACATCTAGGATCTTGTTTTTATTTAGTAAGGAATTTTCATTATGCTCCATATATTAATTTCCATTGCTATGGGTATTTAAGTTCTTGAATCCATACTGTGTTTGTCTCCATTTTATTTAATAAGGAGTTTTAATAATAATATTGTGTAACGAGGCTAAAACAACTCATTTTTTACCTCTAGGAATATTATTCAGCATACACAACCATTTATTAACTGATGTATGGCTTTTATCTACTAGAGATGTTTTGTGTTATGAAGGTGTTAGATAATTTAAAAAATCACACACAAAAATAAACCCCAGACTTCTAACTGTTTTTGATCAATAAAAAAAAATAAAACCAGTGCGTAGACAAAATGATTGTTTGAATTTTTTGATAAAGCACAAAATATGGATGAAAGTAAGGTTCTGAGAAATGAAGAATTTTAAATATTTGTATTTCATTTGTATTATTATTAGTTATAATTTTAATTTTAATTTTCCATCTGGATCTTTCTTAATTATTGTTATTACTGATATTTAATGTCTTTTTGTCATTTATATTTTAAAGAATATTTTTTTTTTCTTTTCTTTTTTAAAAGAATATATGTATATTACTACCATATAGAATTTTTTTTTTTTTTTTTTTTTTTTTTTTTTAAATTATTTAACCCAGAATCTTAATTTACATTATTTTCATTTGTGCCAAATAATATTCAATAAATTAGCAATTTTTTTAATCATTCATTTTAATTAACATCTGTTAAATTATTCTAGCTTCCTCATTTAGGACCATTTTGTGCCAAATTTGAAGTTTTTTGTTTTTTTGAACACATAATTAGTTAATACAGTTCTTTGTGATTTTGCACAGAATTTTGTTGTTGGTTCTTATTCATTTCTAGTCTTTACTCATCATCCTCATAGGATCTGAATGTACATTTTGTGCTGTTACATATTTTCTAGTATTTAATAAGTCACATGTGTTGTGTGTATATTGTCTGTAATCTGTGATTTGTGTTTGCCTAGTATTGTCAAATGAACTTGTTTTAATAATGTAATGAAGAGTTGGATTTTGAGTTGATTTAATTAAATGCAGACTGAATTTGAGCTCAACAAAGAAAAAATAAATTGGATTTGAGCTATTTAATTATAAATAAATGGTATTAAAGCTATTACAAATAAGTGGGATTAAAGCAATTTTAATTACAAATAAATGGGATTTAAACTTTTTTAATTACAAAAATGGGATTGAAGCTATTTTAATTAAAATATGTTAGATTCAAGCTATTTTAATTATAAATAAATGGGATTCAAGCTATTTTAATTACAAATAAATGGGGTTCAAGCTATTTCAATTTCAGATAAATGGGATTCAAGCTATTTTAATTATGAATAAATGGGATTTGAATGTGTAACTGTAGACATATTTACCTCAGAATCCATAATTATATTATCTTTATTGTAATGTTGAGTATTGCTGTTAACCAAAATGACTGACTAGAATGTATATAATTACTGTTTGATATTAAATCAGAAAATTATTTTAACAGTTGTATAAAATTGTTAACTAATAAGAATGTATTTTAAAAACCAGTTCCCTCATCAGTTCATTTTTCCAGTGGAGTCTGCACAGAATATATTTATGATGGTAATTACAAAACTGGATATCAGTAGTTTGTTTAAATAGAATTTTAAAAATTGTTGTTTTAAATTTTTATTCAGTAATATTTAAGGAATTATATTATTTGAAAATACTTGCCTTAAATAATTATTAGAAGTCCTTCTTTTGGTCCACTGTAGACTGAATGCATTGAATTATATGTTACATTGTAGCAGTCCTTTCTAGGATCCACATCCAAGTAGCTGGTCCATATTTTAATTATTTCTAGGATCCATATCAAACTGGATATCTTATGTTTTAGCTGCCCATTCTAGGATCCATATCAAAATGGATGTTTTACATCAGCACCTTTCTAGGATCCATATCAAACTGGATCTTTTATGTTTTAGCTGCCCATTCTAGGATCCATATCAAAATGGATGTTTTACATCAGCACCTTTCTAGGATCCATATCAAACTGGATATTTTATATTTTAGCTGCCCATTCTAGGATCCATATCAAAATGGATGTTCAGTATCTCAGTAGACTGTTCAAAATGGATGTTCAGTATCTTAGTAGACTATTCTAAGATCCATATTACAGTGGATATTTTTTGTTGTAGCTATCCCTTCTAGGATCCACATCAAAGTGGATGTTTTATATTACAACCATCCATTCTAGGATCCATATCCAAATGTATGTTCTATGTTTTAGCAATTGCTTCCAGGATCCATATCAAACTAGGTGTTTTATCTTTTAGCAGTGCTTTTTGGAATATTTTTCAAACTGGATGTTTTATGTTTTAGCAGTCATTTCTAGGATCCATATTGAAGTGGATGTTTTATGTTGCAGCAGTTAATTGTATAAAATGGGATATTTTATGTTTTAACAGTCTCTTCTAGAATCTGTATAAAATTGGATGCTTTATGTTTTAACTTTTTCCTCTAGAATCTGTATAAAATTGGATGTTTTATGTTTTAACTTTTCCCTCTAGAATCTGTATAAAACTGGATGTTTTGTTTTAACAATCTCTTCTAGAATCTGTATAAAATTGGATGTTTTATGTTTTAACTTTTCCCTCTAGAATCTGTATAAAACTGGATGTTTTATGTTTTAACAGTTCCCTCTAGAATCTGTATAAAACTGGATGTTTTATGTTTTAACAGTTCCTTCTAGAATCTGTATAAAATTGAATGTTTTATGTTGTAGTTGGTATAAATGTCAGTGTTACATGTATTACGATGTTTTATATTGTGTACAACTGGGCAATATTTATACATATTCAGCATTAAATATAGATGTAATTACGAGTATTAATATGTCTTACTATGTACAAATTTGTATTTCATATCATTTTTTCAATGGTTTTTTTTTTTTTTTTTACATTTGATTTTAACATTTTTCATTGGATTTTATTTTTATTTCTTTACAGATTCTTTTTATAATGATTTAGTTTATATTCCTTCTCATGTTTAAACTGTCCTGGATTTTGTATCATAATTTTAATTTCTTGAGTACCTTTAGTGATCACCATAGCTAAAACTGGGCCTTGTAGATTGAACATAAATACATAACTTCAGAAAAGTTTAAGTATTTTCTGCAGTCAAGAAATATTAGGTAAAATCATATATTGCTAACATTAAAATTGTCTGTTAACATAAAAAATAAATAAATAAGTAACTAAATAAATTAATTAAAATATAAAAATAATAAAGGTAAATAAAATAAAAATAAATAATTTAATTACAAAAATATTTTTTTTAATAATGGTAAAGAAAATTAATTAAAAAGAAAATTATTGAATATTTATAAATATCTTTATAATTCTATAAATGAAGAAGTTGCCATTTGTGTTACTTATAAATAATGTATACATTTTGTAAAAAAAAAAAAAAAAATTAAATGAACTGATTTTACTAATATGACAATGTCTTACATTAAATACTTACATTAAATATAACAGTGTATAACAATGTTCATGTCTTTAGAAACGTAATTGCTTTAATAACAAGTGTATTACTTACATATAACTATGTTTTAATTACTTTAAATATGACAATGTACAAAATAGTATTCTTTTCGTGACATAAAATTTAGTTGCCATAATTACCATTATGGATTCTCAACAGATTATTAAAATGCAAAATTTCAGTGTTATTTTGTACTTAAACAACCTACTGTGTAAATTTAGTCATCATTAAAATGTAGTAAAGTTGACCATCTTTTGTATCAGCACATCATTTTTCAGCACATCATCTAGTAATTTAAGATGACACCAGTTTAACTTCTGATCTTAAAAATGTTCTTAATGGTTAAGTGTTTCTCTGTCACACTCTCACACAACACACACACACACACACACACACACACACACACACAAACATCATAAATTTAAATACATATATTATTTTTGTCTTGAGAATTTTATTTATAATTTCTAATAATTCAAGTTTTATGGCTACAGTGTTTAGCTTTGGATACATATCCTGCCATTGAAAAGTAGATTTGGTGCAATGCCAGGTTTTAAACTCATTATAATGTATTTATATAAATGGAGAAGTTATGATTTCATATCATAACAGAAATACACACACATATTCACACACACGTACACAAAATTATAAGATCAGAAGTCAAACTGATGTTTGTCATAGAAACAAATAGTTCTAGTCATTACTTTTCTTTAAAAAAAAGAAGATTTAAAAAGTATTACTATGCAAAAATGGCAACTGCTGAATCGAAGGCTGTTTGAACATACTAACTAACTAAAGAAGAAACAGTTCTAGTTATGTTCTGGATCTGAGGAATAACAGCAATGCACTAATGAACTGTGCACTTTCAAATTTCTATAACTTTTTTATTTATTTATTTATTAACACTTTACTCCATTTTGTATCACTTTTTTAAAAATACTTTTTATTTAAATTAATTTAAACTAATGGCTTTTTTTTTTTTTTATTGTGAAAGATGTATGTTTTTGACTAAATAATATTGTTTGTATAAAATAAGGTGTTGATATTTTTTATGTTTAAGTATTTTGCATGCAAAGTTTCATTTTTCACTTTAGATGCTTAGTATATTGAAATTTGTAATAAACTGATAAAAAATATCTTGAAAAATGTTTTTATAATCTGTATATGCTGGCAGTGTTTTTACGTTCATTTCAGAAAAGATTTTGTATTTATGATTTTTAGTAAACTTATAATTTTTAAAAGCAAACAATTTGAGGTATTCCATCTAAAGGTCACAAAAATATTTTGTTTATATATATATATATATATATATATATATATAGATATATATATGTAAACAAAACATTTTAATATACAATTTACCTTCTGTTACATAGACTTTAAAACATTTCTATATTCTTGGACCATTAATATGTTTTAACAATCTCTTCTAAAATCTGTTTTAACAGTTCCCGCTAGAATCTGTATAAAATTGGATGTTTTAATATTCTACGTGAAATTAAAATAAGCAGATATCTTTAATATTAAATGCCATATTAAATATATTCATTGATGTATTAAAGTCTAACTGGAATAATTCAGATACTTTACAATATATTCAGTTTCAGCTATAATATTAAAATTACCATTACTCAACAAAATATTTAATTTGGAAGCACACTTTCACCAATTTTGAATGCAAGCTGCAGTACATCAAACCAAAGACATTATCATCTCTTTTTTTTTTTTTTTTTTTTCACCATAATAAGCAAATCTAGTTTTATTTATTTAATTACAAAGCTATTTTCTGTTATATGTATGTAACAATTGTTTTATTATAATGAAATAAAAAGGGGAGAAAAATTATATTCCGGGCAATGTTACTTAAAACAAATAAAAGAATTACGTGTCTGCTTTTTATGTCCGGTGTTGTTTTGTATATAGATCTACTTCTGTTGTATACCAATGAAGACTAAAAACATTTTATGAATGGCATGTTTTTTTTAAAATAAAATAAGAATTTTTTAAATGTTTGCTTAACATATTATTATTATTATTATTCAAAAAATTTTTTTTTTTAAATGTATGCATAATATACATTTATTGTCATCCTTTTAATATATTTTGACAGATGAAATAGAAAAATAAATGAATTACTGAAGTTTTAATTGATTTTTAACTACATTTCAAATCAAACTCATCATGTTCTGAGAATCAATAGATACTGACTGTTCAATGTGAAAAAATACATAAATAACTTTAAGGCTATCAGAAAACTTTTAATTTATTAATTTTATTATTAGATTCACATGGTTTTAATCTCATATTATTATTTGACCACTAACATAGGTAAAAATGTTTTTCTATTTTAACATTTTGGTACAAATTATGATGCTTTCACATTTTGAAATGAGTAATTATTTTTATGCTTTTATGTTCAATAAAAATTTAAGCATATTACAGAGTTTTTTTTGTATTTGTTTTTAAATATGTCAAAGGTTACTCTTCCCATTACAAAATATAATATGCTGCTGTTTTATCCATCTCTCCATATATATATATATATATATATATATATACCATTGATATTCTGTATACAGGGATTTTTTTTATTTTAATCATTTTCAAATTGAATAAAGCAGGCAAGAAGCAATTTAAAATGGATAAAATGGATTTCTTTTATCAAGAGTATTACACAGACAAGTATTGGTTAATGTCAAAAATAAAACAGTAACTCATTAATATTAATTTCTCATTAATTTTGTAATGCCTATACCGTAGAAAGTCAACTTTAAAATAGAAAATTTAAAAAGGAAAAAAAAAGAAGAAAAAATTACCTTTTGTATATAACATGACGATAACAGAAGACAATTTTATTTTTTTAAAGTTCTTGCTTAATTCAAAAAACAGATAATCAATTTTTTACAAATAAAATAAAATAAAATAAAATAAAATAAATAAAAGAAGACAAATGCATTAGATTTTTTTTAAACAGTTTATATTTTTATTTCACACGAAACAAATTATTTTCTTTTGGTTCCTTTCTTGCTCACTTCATTTGGGTTCCTTTTGTTCCAGTAACAAAATCCTTTGTTGCCATGGATACCAAGCATGGCAGATCTGCTTGTGACATCATTATGAGCAAAAGGTGACGACCCAGCGATGAAATCTGGGTCAAGTGCATTCATTTTCTGTTTATTCTTTCTTGAAAGTCTCTGCTGAGGCATAGGCTGATCTTCCACAAGAACTGGGTTTATGGCGTGCTTACCTCCCTTTGGCATTGGCAGAGAGTACTGTAATAGGCATAAAATAAATAAAATAATAATAAAATACAGTAATAAATAATATCTAAGAAATGAATTAGGTACACAGTGAAATATATCTGAATTAAAAAACTTATAATTTGTATTAGTTATCTTGACTTTTTTTTTTTTTCTTTTAAATCAAATAGCTAAATTTCTTTTCAAAAAGATGTTATAATTTTGTTAAATTATGCCTTGTTTATCTGAATATTAGTTTAAGTAAAGAAGAGTTATGGAAAAGTAAATATATTTAGATTTTTGCTAATACAGACGTTATTATAAGATTAATAAATTAGTTTAAAAAGTATAATAATTAACATAAAAATAGTTAAAAGTTAAATTATACAAGTTGAAACAAATAGGCATATTCAAACAAACATTTAACAGTTTGTTAAACCAAGACATGTATAAATATGCTGATGTTATGGATACACTTTTTTTTTTTTTTCATATATATAGCAGTTTAAAAATGATTATGATGATGATGACAATGATAATAATAATTATAATGACAACAGTAATGTAATGCAATGCAATACAATATAATAAAATAACATAACAATATTAATAAATAATAAAAATAATAAACAGGTTAAACATTATAAACATAATAATAAGTATAATAACAAAATAATTTATTAAAAAGATCAAAATTAAATCCAAGAAAAATAAAATCACTCTTTTAAAATGAACTACCTTTTTGCCTCTAGTTGAAATTGGTCGTCTGGTAGATATGAAGTATCTGACAGTTCCATCATCATCAAGTGTCATAGAGATTCTCTTCAGAGTCTTGTTACCACAGTGAGGACAGAATTTCTTAGACGTGTTGTTAGTTATTCTGAAAACAGTACACATGTTAGCACCATTAAACAATTAAATATTGCATAAAAAAAGTTTTATAGTTTGAATCTTTATAACACAGTTAGATATAGTTTATTTTTATTTTTTTTATTTTTGTCATTTTATCAGAAGATGGTGGGTTAAAAAGGCTGCTCATTATTACAGGGTATTTATTACACTTTGTTACCTTAAAGTTTATTTTGAAAATAATTTTTGACATTTCAGAAAGGTGGATAAACTGCTAATTTTAAAAATAATTTTGGAAATGTTTTGCAAGGTATAAATAGAACAATTTAATTAATTATTCTAAAAACTGGTATTAAAATAACTGTACATGCTATCAAGATAAGGATAGTTTCAATATATGTATTTATAATTCTTAAATTTAAGTATTAATATTTAAGAATAAACACAAGTTTTAATTATATTAATATTTTTGTAACACGGAGGTTAAAATTTTGTATTAGCTCTAAATTAATTTAAGACAACTTACTTGAAACAAGCATAACATCGAAGAACATAACTCTTGGCTTTCTTAATCAACATTCCATCCACAGAAATTACATTCAGTCCCATCTGTATCAACACATTCTGTAAATAAAATATAAAAATAAATTTTTCCTCAGAGTTCCAAACAATCAAGATCAACTTACAGTTATTTAAAGATAATAAACAAATTTAAAAAATATAAAAATGGAACAGTTTAACACTCAAGTAGTTTTTCAGTTTTTTTTTTTCTTATGACAAAGTATTGAAAAGATAATGCTGATAATGGCCAGAAATATGAATTAGAATCACTGAGCATAATTAAATTTATTTAACTTTTTACTGATGTATTAAAATGGAAATATATTATTAAACACAAATAAAAAGACATCTTCCCTCAAAAAAAAAGAAAAAAGAAAAAAAGAAAAAGAAATATATTAGAAAATAAGAGAGAGAGATAAAAAGATGGATGATAGAAGCTTTCTACTTAGACAGAATTAAAAATAAAATGTACTGTTTCACTGAATTTTACCTGCATTGCAAAATCAGTGGTCAAGCAACCAACAGTTACATCAGCTATCTGAACATCATGGACACCCATGCTCTTTTTAAGTTCCGCAATATTACTAGGAGTTATCCAGCCATCATCATCCTCTTCCTCTTCCTCTTCATCATCATCATCATCCTCATCCTCGGAATCATCTCCTTCTTCTATTCGATTGCTGGGCAACACCTCTCCTTCTCTGCACACTGCACTGTTATCTTTACAACTCTCCTCTGTCTCTGAATCTTTGACTTCAATGTGAACTGATCTCATCTGCGATTCCATTGTCTGTTCATCCTTACTGTCTGTTGTTTCTGAGGATTCAGCATCTTCATTTTTTGACGATAATGTCTCTGAAACGAAGAGCAGCACTTTTACCACTGAAAAAATTTCTCATAGCAATCTTATTTGTTGTCTGGCCACACCAATAAGACTGTCACAGAAATTTTAATTCAGGAAAAAAACTTTATGACAAAATTATGAGTAATTTTCAATATTCTGTTGCAGTTCGAAGACAGTAACATCAAATAAAAATGACAATGACACTATTTCTTTTTCGGACATTTAAAATTCTTTTATTTTTTTATTTTTTTTTTAGCCTTGATAATTTGCTTACTTCTAAGATGAGTAATAATAAAGTAAAAAAGTATTTTTCCTATCATATATAATATATTAAATAATATACTGTAGTGACCTACCTGTGGAAGGATCAGATTTGTAATCTTCATTGTTACTTTGTTTCTCAGTATCTTGAAGTCTGGTGTCTGGTGATTCTTCTGTATTATTACAACTTTCTGATGTTGTTCTTGAACTGGAGGGCTTCTGAAATTAAATTTATTTATTTACTTTTTTTTTCTTCTTCTAATTATATTAAAATAAAGTATTAATATACAGAAATTTAATATGTACTTGAACTGCAAGATAGAGAAAAGTAGATGAAAAAAAATCCTTTTAAATGATAAAGTGGCATTTTTACTGTGCTTTCTATATTTGAAAAATTGAAATTAAATATTGTTGCTCTTTACAATTAAATGACTACCTTAATTTTACATAATTTTTTCTGTTTTTATTACATATATGTATTATTTCATGACGTCATCATCTCTTATCTTAGAAATAACACTAAGATGCCTTTTGGTGTTAAATTATTTAAAAACACTAATAACAAATCCAGTCAGTTTTTACCTTTGGAGCAAAATAAAAGCCAGCTATATCAGTAGGTTTGTCCAAAAGCCGAGTAGCCACATTCCATTCAGTCTAGAAGAGAAAATTATTAACTAAAACATTAAAACAGAACAATTTTCCACATTAATAATAATTTACTGCAAATCTCAAAGGCATCGTTTTTAAGGGTCACATTCCATTCAGTCTAGAAGAGAAAATTATTAACTTTCAAACAAACAGAACAATTTGCCACATTAATAATAATTTACTGCAAATCCCAGAGGCATCGTTTTTAAGGGTCACATTCCATTCAGTCTAGAAGAGAAAATTATTAACTAAAACATTAAAACAGAACAATTTCCCACAGTAATAATAATTTACTGCAAATCACTACTTCCCAGAGGCATCGTTTTTAAGGGCAGTAAAAAGGTACTGATTTGCAACTGCTCCAGTAATTTGTAGTCAGTGTTTATTTTGTAAATCAAAATCCTTCACTGTGTTATGGAAATGGCGAAATGGAATTAGGGGAATTGGAAATGAAGATAAAGAGTGGCAGTCCAAAAATGTTCTGGAACTATTGCTTAACTTCTATTTCAGAAACATGATAAAATGTTTTGAATTCTAATTATTTTAACTGCAGTATAATTTATTTAATGAGTTATGAACAATTATTAATAATTATACTAAAATATGAAAATTCCAACCGTTACCATATATTTTTACATTTTGAAATTAAAGATAATAATCAGGAATAAAACTGACCGTCCAATCCACATTTGATAAACTCACCATCATTAACCGATAACAGAAGTCTTCATGTTTTATAAACTAATCCTTAACCCTTTTGCTTTTAAAATTTAATAACCGAATACTTAATTTGTCACTTTTCTCTGTGAGTGAGTATTTAATATATAATATTTATATCAGGTTTTCCTATATTTTGATCTATATAAAGTTGGAAAAATACCTATTTCTATGACCCTACTCACACTTAATTGTCTACTTTATTATTAACAAAGGTTGATAGTTTAGTTTACAAGTAAAACCATAATTTGGAAATATGTAAAATGCATTTAGTATGAAACACTCACAATTATCACCAAAGATTCACTTTAAAAATACGTGACTCAAGAACTGATAATATAAAACATCTGACTCACCTTTCTCTCTGGTACTGTCTTGATGTGATCAGTTCCAACATGTTCTTTCTCTAACTGATATGCCAAAGCGAGTACTTTAATATCAGTAGCTGACAAACTAGGATAATCCCCAGTTTTCTTTGAAAATTCTGTCACTAACAAAACAAAACAATAAACAAACATAATATATATACAGTATACCCTCACCTATTCGCGGTTCCCCATTCATATATTGTGGTTAGGCTCTTAACCCTATGTCTTGTATGCTGGTATACCAGGCTATCATAACGTCATAAAAACAAATGCTCAGTAAACCGCACAAACAATATCAAATTTTTTCATTTATTATTGCAATACAGTACGTATTTTTTTTATAAATGCATACACTGTATATACAGTGCATATTTTTTGTGACCGTGTATTAATAATGTTTTTAATTGCATATTATTACCTGAACTGTCCTGAGTACTGTATTTATCTGTCTGTTTTGAAAATTTGTTCCACTTTCTGTCAATTCTAAACATATGTTAATGATAGAAAATGACTTTAATAAACTGTAAACTATGCTATGCGGTGTTACTGTCCTCATATATATTTCTTTCTGATTAAAATATTGTTTCAGTACAAAATTAAAATGTGTTTACATTATCATTACTACATTAGTGAAATACATAACTGCATGCAATATTACTACATTATTACTGTATTAATGAGTAAGAGTGTCTTTAGAAAATGTTTGGAAGCACATGGTATATAATTCATAAAACGTTTTAAAACTGCATCCAATATGACTGTTTTTCACTAGAGACATGAAATAAAAGAACGTAAGATGTATGAATGTTTGTGGGAATATGTATATATAATTATATATATAAATATGAACACATGCACATACACATATGCCAATATAAATACACACACTGACATACACACAAACAGATACATGTACATTTACATTTTGGAATGCCTAACATAACAAGTAATCATGGAAGACATGGCATAATTCAAAAACTAATTAAACAAAGATGACTGAAGAGACATGAAAAGATACACACATGTATGTATATAGTAGAGAAGAGAGAGAGAGAGAGAGAGAGAGAGAGAGAGAGAGAGAGAGAGAGAGAGAGAGAGAGAAATTATATATAATCACAAATGAGAAAAGTTAATTTTTTTAAATTAGTAGAAGCCTTCCCCCGTTTTTATAGTATATAACAAAGAGAAAAAAGAAACCACATAAATTATATGTATACAATAAGAAAATAACTTCTTACAAAAACAAGTTCCTTTAAAATAAAATTACTAATAAATATTGAAGATTTACATTAAATGTTAAAAGATATATTTGACATATACCTAATCTTATGGACTCATGTGAAGGTTCTCTGAATTCTAGCTGATACGGTAAAACCTGTAGACGCTGACGTGTATTTTTATCTCTAATTTCTCTCACAACTTCTTGAAGAGTGTAAATCTTGTCACCAATTTCCTGTTAGATTAGAAAGTTGATGTTAATTATGTCTTATATTCATCGTTTATCCTTTCTTGTTACTTTTAAAAATGAACATTTAATTAACCAGAATAGTTTATTGTTAAATCTGCTGCTAAAGTAGTAAAGGCTAAAAATGTCAAGTTTCACATTCAACATATCAATGTCACGAAAGTGACTGAATGAGTGATTTATGAAATTTTATCACTTTTATTTTCAATGTTCCATAAATCTGAATTCTACACATCGATATCATTCATAATTACTTATAATGTCCAAAAAAGTACAGATAATTATAACTCAGATTTTAGAAAAAATAAAATTAGTGATTCATATAATTTACTCTTAGCGGTGCATTTCGAATAAATGCACCAGAATCAGCCACAACGTGTTTCACTTTACTGGACGTCGCCATGTTTATATCACGTGATTTAATAATTGGTGCAAAAGGTATAACATCCTATACTGACTTCAGTTGTAAGGTTTTGTCCGTCCTTCATCTTTTATCTGGTCCGAATAGCATGCCGCATCATATGTTTGATTTTTGTTTTTATATGTCAAAATATATTAAGAAAAATTATAATAGTGAAAAAGGTATATAGTGCATTCATTTAAGAAAACTTTTAATTTTATAATGATGATAATGATGGTGATGATGATGATGATGATGATTAATAATAATAATAATAATAATAATAATAATAATAACATAAAAGCATTAAAATATTTTGGTTTGTATTAATTCATACTAGTTTTCTTTCTTATTCTTTATTTTGTTATTATCATTTTGTCACTCTGGCAAACGTACAGCTTGATGTACACAATTTCCAACAATCTATAATAATTAATCCATTAAGATCCCTAAATTAGTTTTAAAATGTAATAAATAAAATGTTCTTTCATAGCATTTCGTAGAGTCAGTATATTGTTGGAATGCAGTGTTCTCTGTGCATAATATTAATAATAAATAAAAATAACAAAAGAACGCACACACACACAAACAAAACTGAACAAATATTTTTACATTATTGTCAGAGCGTTAATAATATAAACGTTTATTTTTTTTGTTGTTGTTGTTTTTTTTTTTTTAAACTTGCTCGTTTTGTACCATTTGATTACATGCTAAAGAAGCATAAATGACTTTTTCTGTAATTATTAAAACTACAGGTAGACGTATTTTGAAACAATAAACATAATAATAATAATTAATACAAAACAACTAAGGTCCCTTTTGGTTGTTAGTGGTTTTATACCTATTTCTTATTAAATCAGTATTCTTTATTTTTTGATATACAGTGTATTTTTGATTTTCCTACTCTTAAAATAAATGTTAAAGTAGCAGAATTTTATAAAATTTTATTATTTTAAATTTATTTTCACATCTCGTTTTTGTTATCAATAAAAAAAAAAAAAAAATACGTGCGAGATCGGACTCTTGACGTCAGGCGTCACATGACCAGTGATGGTGGTCAACACAGATCATTTGGATAAGGTGTATCGTTATTTTACGCTTGGAATATAATTTGTTTGAAAGGTAGTCATATTATTAATCGCTTTATGCTGACTTGGTGTATTTATGTAGTGTATTTGCTAATCAGAAGTGTCACAATGTTAGAATAAATCAAGAAACTTGATGGATTCTGTAATGCATCTTGACAAATATTTTCCGAATATTTTGTTGCGAAAAATCAAGTTTACTTGACAAACCATCTATATTTGTGTCGTTTCATTCACTTTGACAGGCACATTAATTTCACAACACCAGTTTATAATGATTTCTTAGTTTTGTATCGCATGAACAACAATGATGTCATTGTGATTATATTATAATGTTTATGATTACATAAGTATTTCCTCTCGCCCTGACTAAAACTGTCAGTATTACGAAGTACATGTTTGTTGCCGTGTTGTTGACATATTAATTACAATTAGTAGATGTGTATGATCTAGTTGATAATCTAGAATAATACATATATATATTGTGTGTGTGTGTGTGTGTGTGAGAGAGAGAGAGAGAGAGAGAGTGTGTGTGTGTGTGTGTGTGTGTGTGTGTGTGTGTGGGGAGACATAGATGATAGAGGCTGAAATAAGTGCAGAACAGGCTAGTTTGTGTACTCTATACAATCAGTAAAAGTTAACACCCAGAAATTATTTAAAAAACAAAACAAAACCCACTATTTTCTAACTTGTAAACAAATATGAAAAATAAATAAATCAGCTATGTATAGCAACAGTAGTAAAACATGTAAGAAATGCTGCTGTAATTAGCTTAACATACAATAAATTGAATTTTATATTTGATTATTTGTATGTTGTAGTGGCAATTTCAGACACACACACACACACACACACACACACATTGTTTGTTACTGGTTTGTTTTTATAAACTTATTGTTGATTAACTTTTGAGATACTTACCATACTGATAACATTATACTGATAACATGGATTGTTGCAACATTTATTGTTATTTTTATTTTTTAATAATTTTTATTTTAAATCCATCTAGGAATATATGACATAAAAAGCAAAATGGTTATTGTTGATTTGTTTTCACAGACATTTGCACAGGTGGTTTGTGTCAGAATTAATAAGCATTTGATTTGTACCCATTAAGCTGTTTTCTATTCAGAATAAAAGGCTAGTAATATATCAAAGGTTATCAAATCAGCAATCTCAAGATAATGCATAATTTATCACTTATTTACTATAATTATGAGTTAATACTAGAATGATTAATTTAACTTTTATTATTATTATTTTTTAAATTTACTACTGAAACAAACCAACAAAATTACTATAACAGTACTGTAAATTGCATCACAGAGACATTAAAAATAATATAACCAAATATTTGTTAAATATCTAATGGACATTCACTTATTTTATTCAGTGTATAAATAATGTATTGTCTATTGAACAAGCAGCGAATTTCTAAATTGCAAGATCACATATATTACAGAACATAAACCAATTTAATCATTATTTTTAGGATTTTCTAAGAGTACTTCAAAGAATTTCTATTTATCATTTATATAATGTTCTCTTGTTGGTAGATAGTTTTAATAAAACATTGATGTTAAAGCAGTAGATGAAATACAGGAAATGTTTCTTAAAAGATGACTGTCAGCACTTCCTATTTCAGTTTTGAATGTAAACTCGTTAATCACTCATGCATATAAAGTAGTTCAGAAGCATATGAACTTCCTGAAAATTATCTATAAAATGCATTAACCTGACTATGATTTAAAAAAAAATTAATTTATTATTATTATTATTTATTTTTTGCTGGTGTTTGAAAAATATGTGTAAATTAATCTCTTTTATCTTTTGAATGTTATTAATTACTACCTGTATATTTCTAAGTATGTCATTTTCTTTTTAATTTTTTTTTTATTGTTGTTATTATTAATTATATGTATTTTGGTGTTCTGAGGTCTTATTTAAAATCATTATTGTTATTGGGAAAAAAAATGTGTCAAGACTAAAGATAAATTGAAGGTACAATACAATTTCTACAAATTCATGTATTTTCACATATATATATTTGTTCTATATGTTTTACCTCTGATTATTTATTTAGTTAATTGGTTAATTCTTTCTCTGAGTACATGTGTGTGTGTGTGTGTGTGTGTGTGTGTTTCATTTATCTGTTTATTTATTTGTTCATCCATTAATCCATTTGTATTTATTTATTTTTATTTTTATTTTTTATTTTATTTCAGACATGCTGCATTGATGATGGGAGAAGCTGCTGGTGCCTCTGCCTCAAGTCCACAGTTGTCGCAACTTCAAGTTACAAGTGAGCTGTCATCTATCAGTATTATTATTTTTATATTAACCTTTAGAACCTATCACACGTGACAGTTAGTCATCAGCTGATGCTCTGTGTGTTATTAAAGCAAAAAGTTTACTTATTCCACACACTTCTATAACTTGTTTTAGAAAAAACAAAAACATGTTAACCAGTGTTCTCTAGTTATGTATGTTGCTTGAAAGTATTGATATATTTGTAATTTCAAAAGTAGAAACAAATTATAGTTTATAAAATCATTTTCATTTTCAGTTTAAAATTAAATGTTTTAATTTAATAGTTTTAAGGTGTTATTTTAAGATTAAGTTTTGATTCACATTAAAGGTTTATAGCAGTGTGTGAGGTGTGTCTTTGTGTTATATAAAATGCATAAACGAGACTCCATATTATTTTTTTCTGTCACTAAATAATTTTGACATCAAATTTAACCATAATTCAAAAATTCAGTTGGTTAAAAATTACTAATATTTATGGTTTGAAAGCAGATTATTTGTTTAAATTTGAAATAAAATAAGTGGCAGTTGATGTTCTAAATAATATGATGGTAATTTTAGCACATCTATTTATGAATGAAAAACAAAAAAAAAAAAAACCATGTGGTTTCTTGCCTATAGCAAAATAAAAACGAAATCAAAAAGAAAACCCTTGCATCTCAATTTTTTCTGAAAACCTTTATATACATATCAAAACTGGCCAATTTAAAATGCCAGATTGGTAGATAAAATTAATCATTGTGCTGTATAATTAATCAAAATGTTATATATTTTTTTTTATCTTTTACAGTCCAGTCTGCTAAACTGACATCACCAGGCGGTATATTTTCTTCAAAACCTGACACATATTTAGAGCTGAGTGTTGATGGTCAGCCCCCAAGGAAAACTGATATATCAAGGAAAACGACCACACCGAAATGGGATGAGTACTTCACAGTGTTAGTGTTTTTTCCTTTTGTTATTTTCATTGTTGCAGTTGAATTAATTTAGTCGTTAAACATAAAAATGGTAATAAATTTTCTAACAATAATTAAAAAAAAAGATTATTAATGTAAGTGGGCTGATGATTAAAAAAAAGTGTACTTCGTTTGACTTCCGGTTTTTGTGAAAATTAATTTTTTGTTGATATTTATGATGTTAGAAGAGCATTGTTCAATGGAGTTTTTAGAATTATTTTTGTTTTTATTTTATTACTATTCTTTTTGTTTACCCTTTTTTTTTTAATATTAAGATAATTCAATTTTTTGTTGTTGTTATTGTTAATTAAAGAACTGCAAAAACAGAAGATTATTTCACATTATACAAATTTATATTATTCTGTTGAATTTGTGAAGGTGAAATTAGAAACAAAAAGATGGGTAAAGTCACAGAGAGAGAGAGAGAGATTGAGAGATTAATTAATGATTAATTATATGATTAATTATATGATTTTTCCCATCCTCATTTTAATTAGATTGGTGACACCTTACTCCAAACTCGAATTCAAAGTCCTTGGACAGAACAGCATCAGGACAGACACGTTGCTGGGACATTCAACAATTGATATCTACACTCTGCTAGAAGAAGCTCATGGCAAATGTTAGTGTACATTTAGATTAATTAAAATCCCACCAGAATTTTAACCACCCATCTTTCCAAACTGTGCCCCAGCATTTTCAGTAAAACTTGGGCTTTTTGTATCCTACTCAGCTGCTGTTAGTATCTGTAATTAGAAAAGGCTTGGGGAACAATGCAGTTAAACCTTTAATTTATTACGTTTTAATCTTTCTTGAGTTAATTGTTTAGGCAAATAAACATGTTTAAATACATAATCTTTTTATATTGCATCATTAGATGATTCCCACACAAACCCCCAAAAAAAAAAATGAATGTATAAATAATTAAAAAAATTAAAAATAAAAATTTTAAAATCTTTTAAAAATCATTGATGAAATGTACATATTTCCAACCCATTTGATTATTTATGTGCAGTATTCACAGACTAAGTTAGCAGTAAATCTTAATAATAGTAGTAGTAGTGGTAAAATCATAAAGTTCTGAATAATGTAAAATACACATTCAGCTGGTTTTGTCATTTTTGCTTGTATTTCTTTCTTTCACAGTTAACGATACGAAGAAAACATTCGAACTGAAGCTAGACGGGAAAGGGAAGAGTGGCGAGGTTACTGTTATCTTCAATGGCATGGAGGTTAATATGAAGAACTTTCCCAAGAAAAATGGTGAGTAGGGCAGGACAACAGGGAAAGCCTTGATCATTTAGCAACAGTCCGTAACTCAGTGAGCTTTAATGTGATTCCATTTATGTGAGTTTTATAACGAATGGCATTAAGAAACTATTATTTCTAAGATGCCACTTTTAGTTTCAGTTTTTAACTTAAAAAATAAAACATTCATATTGTCTAAGTGACCAAGTAAAGGAAATATTTTATAATTCATAGGTTATCACAGGGGTTTTTTTGGTCTTTCTGTTTCAAGTGAATATGGAATGTGTATGGTTGGAATGGAATGTATATTAAACTTTGATCACATCTACAAACAGCATTTAATGAAAATAAAATAAATTAAATTGTATGTACTTCATATTAATTATAATGCAAAAATTTAATGCAAAAAATTTAATTATAATGCAAAAATTTAATCGCATGATAAAGTCTTAAAATGGGATGTATAGGCTTTTCCATTTTAGAATTGTACACTTGACTTCACAAGATAAACATTTTATGAAATGTATACACAGGACATATAGTTACTGCCATCGTGCTAATCTATGATTCTGTTCTTTTAAATACGTATGTATATTATTGTTGTTGTTGTTGTTGCTATTTTTACTGTTATTTTGTATCCAGTCACACCTAAAATGGTAAACGGCAATGCAGCAGGAAAGAATAAATCGAGAGTCAACGTGAATCGCAACTCTAGTCGAGGTTCATCCAACCGTGGCCCTCCACCTCCACGCCCACCAGCTCCAGCATCCACATCCACATCCACATCCTCCTCCTCATCTGTAGCATCAGCAGCCACAGCGGGTGCAGCAGCAGTAGCTTCAACATCAGCAGCTGCAACTGCTCCACCAGCTGGTGCGACAGCTGCAGTACCAACAGCTGTACCAGCAGCAGTAGCAAACCCTGGTACATGTAAGTGTTTTAACACTGGTAAATTATTATGTCAGTCAGTGCTTGAGTCTTCAAGTTTTCACTAACAGTTTTACATCTGTTTGGATTGAAATTGTTGCTTAAATGTTACTGGAGAAAATAATAGACATAATTCGAACTGAGACATAATTCCAAATTTCCTTTTTTGCCAAAAAATAACCACGTGTGTGGCATTAGTCATTTTTTTTCTTTCTTTTTTTTATAGAAATCACTAATCAGTTTATAAAAATGTTTTTCTTCTTTCATATTTACACTAATTGCCCAGAATTAGTTCAGATCTGAAACATAAGTTCAAATAGTATCCAATAAATATAAAATTCAATAACTGAATTACAAAAAATTACATTTTATTTACTCCCACACTGAACTGGCCCAGATGGATGAAAACTTGATTAAAAGAACAGAAACGAAACCCTTACTTATTTATTTATCTATTTATTTATTTATCTGTTTATTATTATCATTACTGCTACTACTACTATTATCTTATTAGTAGCAGCATTTATTATTGTTTGGTTTTAATTATTAGTTTTTAGTATTCAATTACTTGTTTTGTTTACTATTACTGTAATTTGCTGTTTGTTGTTTTTAATTACTATTTTTGATATTTATTTTTTTTATTATTTTTTTTTATTATTATTATTATTATTTCAGCTGTTGTTTTTAATTACTATTATTGACATTTTTTTTTATTTTTTTTTTTTTATTATTATTTTTTTTATTATAATTTTTATTTTTTTAATTGTTTTTTTTAATTATTATTTTTTGTTTATATATATTTTTTATTTTTATTTTTTATTATTTTTTTTAATTTTATTATTATTATTATTTCAGCTGTGACAGATGCTGCAGCGAAGTCTCAGACGAATGGCACTGCTGCCAATGCTGCCAGCTCTCAGCTGGGAGAGACGTCACCACCAGCTGGCAACCCGACGTCAGCTAACCTAGCACAAAATGCCAACCCAGAGCCCCTTGCTGCAGGGTAAAATCTCTTTTCATTCTGAAGTAAAATCTCTTTATTTTAAAAATAAAAAATATCCCCGTCAACTAAACTGATACTGAAAAATGTAACTGAAAAGCATACAGCGAGCACAAATGTTTAATTAAATTAAATTCAGTTTAGATTTGAATGTCTGTTGTTTTAATTGTGAAATAATTTCTTAATTTTAAAAATAAAAAATATCCCCATCAACTAAACTGATATTGAAAAATGTAACTGAAAAGCATACAGTGAGCACAAATGTTTAATAAAATTAAATTCGGTTTAAATTTGAATGTCTGTTGTTTTAATTGTGAAATAATTTATTTGATTTTTAATGAAAATGTTCCTGTCAGCCAAACTGATACTGAAAAATGTTAATCAAAAGCATACATTAAATGTAAATAGTTAGTTATATTAATTTTGGTTAAATGTAATGATTTATATATATATTTGTTAAAGTTTATGTCATGGTTATTTGCCATTTTATGATTTTTTGATGTTCATATTAATCACTGACTTTGGTTTATGTGTATTTGATGTATTTATTTAATAAAATCTTTATTTAAGTCTAGTATTTAATTTTCACTGAACTTGTAAAATTAGTCGTTTATATATAAATTTATTTATTCACTTTTTGTTACCATTTTAAGTCTCAAGATTTTCTTCTTCTTTTTAAAATTTATTTTATAATTTATGTGTCAGTACATTAAATAATGTTTAGTTAGTTTTGTTTATACGAGCTTATTAACTAAAGATTTTTACACTTACAGCTGGGAAGTAAGATACGATGCACATGGTCGGCCTTACTACGTTGACCACAACACCAGAACAACAACGTGGGAACGACCACAACCACTGCCACCAGGGTAAAACAACAGCTTTAATTATTTAACTGTTGTTCTGTTTAATAATGTACACAAGATTATTGATTAAATACACAATACTGTTGATAAACTGATAATTATAATATTAGAGGAGATGAAAAATGAAAAAAGTGTTCATGATTTTTAAAATCTTTTGTTGGCCATAAAAGTTTATATTATTTTTTTTTTCTTTATTGTAAAAAACAAAATACATTTTGTCTGTTTATGAGAATGTCTTATCTACATCTGAATTGTTCCTTCTGACTTTTAGAATTAAAATAAAAATCTTATAATTCTATCCAGGCATTTTTTAAATATTTATTAATTTTTTTTTTAACTAACCATATTAATTTTGTGTAAGGTATGGGTGTGTGTGTGTGTGTGTGTCTGTCTGTCTGTCTGTCTGTCTGTCTGGATGTTGTTAATTTGATCATTTCTCATTCAGGTGGGAAAGAAGGGTGGATCCCAGAGGCAGGGCCTATTACGTAGACCACAACACACGCAAAACAACGTGGCAGAGACCGAACATGGAGACTGTACAGAACTTACAGAACTACCAAGAATGGCGCAACAACCGCACACTGGAACAGCTGCAGCGACGTTTCCTCTTCCCACAGAACAATCACCAGGAGGCCAACGATCCACTGGGGCCACTGCCTGAGGGTTGGGGTATGTAGTCACTTTACATGCTGACATACAAAGTAAAAACAAAAGTCAACACTCTCAGATGTCAACAGTACATTGTTAAAGTTTAATTTTATTAAGAGCTGGCCCTTACCTCTCTCCCTGCTGTGACTTTATTTTCCACTCTTTCCCTGCAGTAACACACACACACACACACTCTCTCTCTCTCTCTCTCTCTCTCTCTCTCTCTCTCTCTCTATATCTATCTATCTAACAGGGTGTGAGTCTGTCTGTCTCTCTGTTTCCCTCACTGTTTTATGTGTATGTGTATATATATATATAAATGCATGTGTTTATGTAGACTTTTTTTCTGTATTTAAAGTGTTGACTATTTTCTGTTTGCTTTAGACATTAATTTCAGAATGTAATCTTGCATTTCAGAGAAAAGAGTTGATGCCAATGGACGAGTGTACTTTGTGAACCATAAAAACCGGACAACCCAGTGGGAAGATCCAAGAACTCAGGGGTAAGAACGAAATAAATCTGCATTATAAACCTCTTCTTTGTGACAACATGGCATTCAATACTACATATTACCAAGTCTTCACTACCGAATCCAAGCTTTTCTTATCAGTAAATCTTTTTTAACAGACTTTAAATTCGTTCTCTTCCTCAAATTACATTACATGATAATTTTCAGAAAATGGTAATAATAATACTATTTATTTTTTGACATGGGCGTTTTTGTTTTAACATGATATTCAGATATATAATGGGTTTTTTTGTCCCTGAAAAATTAAATAATATATATATAGTTTTTTGTAAAATAATGGTGTTAAAGAATTCTGTTTTTCTTCCAGTATTATGCAAGAAGACCCACTGCCCGAGGGCTGGGAAATGCGCTACACTGCTGAGGGTGTAAGGTACTTTGTGGATCACAATACACGTACAACAACATTCCAGGATCCAAGGGATGGCCCATCTAAAGGGTAAGTCTTGAATTTTTACTTCTTTCAGTTGGTGTATAGTGTGTGTGTGTGTGTGTGTGTTGTGTGTTGTGCGTTGTGTTGTGATTTTGAAACCAAAAATTTGAAAATATTTGCGAGAAACCAAAAGAAATTGGAAAAGAGAATGTTTGTAATCCTAACCCTTGTGTGTTGAATTTCACTGAAAAAAAATATTTTCTATCATTTTTATATCATATACACTAGAGAAGAATTGAAGTTATAAACTTCTGTTCTTCATAGAGACTGAAAAAGAAAGAAAACCAATTATGATTATTATAAAAGTAAAATTAGATCTAATTTTAATTCTTTTTACATACACAGTTTGCCTTAAACCAGTAATGGCTTATTTAAATATTGATTTGTGAGAAAAATATGAAACTATCTGAATTTGTAATAAATTTTTATGTTAACAATATCCTTGCTGTTAAAACAACAGTTTGTTTTAAATATTTTGTGTCTTAAGGGTTAAAATTAGTTAATTCAAAAGAATTTAATCTTTGTAATATTAACAAACAATTAACAATAATTTATTTATTATAATTATAATTATAATTATTTTAAATTTTAATTTTAATTTTAATTTTAATTAATTTAGTATTATTTGAATTTTTATTATTTTTTATTTTATTTATTTAATTTGAATTTGAATTTTTATATTTATTTTATTTTATTTATTATTATTATTTTTGTTAATTCTTTTGCCCTAATCTAAATACCATTTGTATGACATATTTTTAATAATAATAATTTATTTTAGAATGCAGTATCTCACTACTCTGTATGCAGTATCTCTATGCATTAACAGAATCTACTCTAGCTGTTATTAATTGCCATTCCACACATGCAACCATTCACATAACACATCTTTAATTATTTATTTATTAATAAATATTTTTAATTCTTTTGTCAAACATTTTTTTTTTTTTTTTTTAATTTTACATTCTAAAAAACAAGCAAACAAAACTAAAAAAAAAAAAAAAAAAAAAAGACAAAAGACAACATAAAATTTTCATTCAATTAACTATTTTGAATAGACACCTGGCATGTTGGGACAGAGAGAAACAAACACATAGCATCTGGTTTCAAAACACATACTACCTCTGCCTGTATCCATTGTTGTCAGTTGGAAAAACAGTATGACCTCTCTTCTATATTTAGCTTAGTCGTGCTTGTTAAAATGACTTCCCTCTGTTATGGATTGTAATGGACTGTTTGTTCATTTGTTGTTTGAAGACAAAGTTAACATTGCTTCATTGATTAATTGATAGGCACAGCTACTTGTAGAGTAGAGGAAGATGGATTGATTAAATAATATTATAATGTCTCATGTTTGGTAGTTTGTTAATATTCATTGTTAATTTAGGTTTTTTTCCTTTTAAAACAGGGTTATTATATTTAAATGGTTGTTTTATATAATGTGTGTGTGTGTGTGTGTGTGTGTGTGTGTGTGTGTGCATGCATACATGCACACATGTATATTTTAGAGCAAACACCTGAATGGAAAATATATTAATTGTTCATTTAATATAAGTCATTGTAGTTGATATGTTTACAAAATTCTATAAAATGGAATATGCCTGTATTTATGAAGAGATAAAAAAAAAAAAAACTTAAAAATTTTGATCAAAGTAATTTTAATGTTCAATAACATTTTAAAATCTTTATTTCTAAGCATTTGATTTATCTGACAAAACGATGGCTATCTATTTATTTTATTCTGAACTGAAATAACTGGGTTAAAGATAGCTGTAGGCCCACTTTCATTAAATGTTAATTAAATTTTTTTTGAAACAAGGTATACATTTTTTCATTTTTATTTTTTTTAAATTCACTTACATGGCTATAATGGTTTATTTCACAACAACTGAAGTATGATGTTTAAGCAGAAATGAATGATGATAATATCCTTTTTTTTTTTTTTCACTGGTTAGAGTGGTTGTCTTGTAAACTGCAGGTCATAAGTTCAAATGTTTCAGTGGGAATACATGTTTTAATATAGTGTATTAATTGATTTTGCTGAGTGATAAATGGTTGATCCATTATTTCTGAATAGTGATATTGCCATTGTGTGTGTTTGTTTTACTGTTTTCATAAAAATATATGTGTTATAATTTAAATGTAAGAATTATATGTGTATGTTAATATGAATATTTGTGTGTGTGTGTGTGTGTTATATAAATATTTAAGATGAAACAATTTCATTATAAAGAAAAAATTTTGGTGTAAACAAATAAGATGACACAGGCTGTCTGTATATAAATTCTGATAATAATTTGCAACATGTTACAAAGAAATGCATAGTTAATGTGAAATGGCAGTGAGTCACTGAAATTCAGTACCTCAGATTACATTAATAAATTAGTGTGTTTTCTCAGAGGTTTCCACATTTGTGTTTGTTGTAATGTGATTCCAGTTATAAAATTAACGTCAGCTCCCATTTCTTGCAATTGAATGCACTTCCATATACAAACATTTATATTTATTTTTATTATAATAGTTTAATCTGGATAGGAAATAAAATTTTATAAAGACTGTACTCAAAACCCAGCTATTAAAAACCTCTGTAGTGTATGCCAGAATTTATTGTCAAACATTAAACAGAAGTATTTTTATTAAAAATTCATTGGGATAAGTACTGAAAAACGTAATCTGTCCACAATGACCAACTATTAAGAACTTATATTTACTTGTATTTACAAGAATTTATCATTAAACATTAACCTGAATTATTTTTATTATATAATAGGTTTGTATGTATAATAAGTTGGATTTATAAGTTTAACTGAATATTTAAAATTAAAGAAGAATTATAGTTGCCATTTAAAGATCAGTTTAAGAGGGATGGATTTGCAATACATATGATACAATTAAAGAATAGTTTATTAATATTATTATTAACAGTAATTTGAAAAAGAGAGATACATCTGTTTTCATGAATAAATACATCCCTTTAATAATTATTTAAATAAAATTATAATAATAAATAAATAAATCACAGTAAATAAATAACTTCGATTTCTATTTCCTATACTGGACCCTAGAAATATCACAAGATTCCAATTAAACAGAAACATGTTTAATTAAAAGCAAAATCAGTAATAATAACCTCTTTTTTTTATTTTTATTATTTTTTTTTGTCCTTCTTTTTTTCTTATTTTTCTAAAGTATTATTTTTATTATTATTATTTATTTAAACAACTCTTTTTATTTTCAAATCAGTATGAGAGACATTTCACTGAAAGTAATAATAAAAAAAAATGTTTTTCTTGTTCCCTGCAGACCCAAAGGTGCATATGGTGTTCCAATTCAGTATGAGAGAAGTTTCAGATGGAAGCTGGGTCAGTTCCGATACCTGAGTCATTCAAACGCTTTACCTGGGCATGTAAAGATCACTGTGTCCAGAGAAAACATGTTTGAAGATTCGTTTGCACAGGTAAGAACTAAAAATAATGTAAAAGAATGTTATTACTATAATGTTGGGTTTTTGTATTTTATGTTCATTTTCAGAGGAAACAACAAAAACAGTATATAAAATATCTAACTGGTATATTGTATTTTATGATTTCATTTGCAGCTAAGGACACTTACACACACTCTCACAAAAAAAAAAATATATATTTATATTTTATCTTGTCTAACTCAAGGTAAATACCTTTTATTGACTAGAATATAAAATTATAATTTTCATTACTTTGTGGATCTGTTTGTTACTTTTTTATTTATTTTCAAATTGCTTAAATTAATTAATAAACTTTATAATCATGATATAAATAAAAGATAAAGATTTTTTCTTTATTTTACAATCTGTTTTAGATCATGAGATTGCAGCCCTTTGATTTGAGGAGAAGATTGTAT
>CM022667.1:836442-903942 GCA_012295275.1 Chrysomallon squamiferum
TTAAAAAAAAAAAAAAAAAACATTACAGATATTTAAAAAAATAAGTAAATAAATAAATAAAAGAATGATATTTTTAATTTTTGTTTCTGTAACTAATTATTTGAAAAGATTCTTGCAGGATCTAAAGGTTGTAAAAAAAAGTGATATTTATGCATATAATAGCAGTGATGAAAATAAAAATGTTGTATAGTAACAGGTGAGTGATAATGAAGATGTATCTCGCTTGTTATATCAAGTAATTAAATATATGTGTACATATTAAAAAGAGCAGAAATGGATTTTTATAATTATCAAATTGTAAAAAAAAAAATAATGGAATATTTGTCACAAATTGGGTGAAATACTGAGAGGAACATTTTTTTTTTTTTTTTTTTTTTTTTTTTTTTTTTTTAAAATTTTATTTTTTATATTAGAAATGGCCAGCTGTACATGAGAAGTGCACTTTCAGTATGTTGTGAGTTTTCTTACAGAGGTTAAAAATAATTTTAATTGTAAATCAAGGTTATATGAGAAACGGTGTACGTGCAATTTTGGATGTTTAAATTTAGAAGTTTTCTTTATGAATATTAGCTAATTGGTAATCAAATTATGAATTTTTTTTTTCTGTTACTGGCTTGTTCTGTTTTACTATTTAATTATTCAGTTATTTTCATTTAGCAAACATTTTAAGCTAGCTAATATCTAGAGAGTTGATTAAAGGAATGTATGAGTTAAACCATGTAGAATATTGGTTGTATATGCTATTGCTGGCTGGTTAATATCTTTACTGACTATATGACTGCAGAATGTTGCATGTGGATAGTCATTGTTAGTGGATAGCATGTTATATTAATAATTAACTAGCTGATACCAATTGTGTGCCTAAATTAAACCTCTAATTGAGGTTGATAACAATAGCTGGGGGATAGTTACTTTCATTGTATTGACCAAAGACATTTAAAAGTTTGTTAATGAAAGTGAGAAAAAAAAATGGTGTTTAGTTTATATTAATTGATGTGTTTTAAATTCTGTAGTTTTAAAATTTAAAATTTCGTTTCTTCTGTTTATTAATTTTAAAATCAATATTATTACTGTTGTTTTTCATTATTTCTTTAACTGATAGTAATTTGACAAAAGGAATGATGTATAGTTTATTCATCAATAAAACCATTTCACACCAAGTTAACTTGAAAATCTTTATAAAATAGTTGAGATAGGTTTTATTTGTCCAGTAGTTAGGGGTTTTTTGTATTGTTTTTTTTTTAAATTAAAGTAATTTTTTTTTTTTTTTAAACCATATACCCTGCACAAATGAATCAGTCAAATTATTTTCATTTTTCTAGTCTTTTTATCAACTACCAATAATTAAATAACAATAAAAAAAAAAATTCAAGAGATGGATCAAGAATTACTATTTTGGTGCATGATTCTCAATTATTTTTTTTTTATTTTTTAGTTAGGATTCTGTTTCTAATGCATTAGTAGTAATAGTAGTAATAATAATAATTATTATTATTAATGCTGTGCTTCTGGTATTAAAAGGCAGATGTTAAAAGTAAATGTAAGCAATACCATCAGATATGTTACTTTCTAAAATCTTACAACTATTGTTCAAAGAAAAACTGTGGAGAAGAGAAAGATCAGACTGGCTTTCTGAATTACCCTGAATATTTATTCTAGAACATTCTTAGTATATTTTAGTGTTTATTGTTATGCAGTTATGTGAAATTTCAAATCTCCCGCTGTATATGTAATGTATATATATATATATATATATATATATATATTATATATACTCATGCAGTTGTATATTATGTATAAATAATAATATTTATGAACGAAATTGATGTTTCGGTGTATGACTATAAATGAAATGCTTCTTTTTTCTCTTTCATTTCGTTTCTTTTGTTTCTTTGTATGTTACAAATGATGATGTCTATCTCTGAAGAAGAATATTATTTTTGTTTGGACGATTATGAGATGCACTTGTATTAAACATAACTAATAAATATACTGGGAGTGGATGAGATCATTTTTGTGAGGCTTGTACAGATTATACATTTATTATTTTACAATTCTTAAAACACAAGTATTTATTTCATAGTGTATCAGTAGAATGGCATTGATTATAAAATGTTGTTATTCAGATCTTTACATCTTGTTCATGACATGAGAGGATCCTTAACCTTTAAACCAGGAGCTTAATTGATACATGAGAATTAACATTTCTTCACCTAACACTCCAGAAACCTAACAGTCCAGTCCACATGAAATATGGGGGAATGTTATTAAATTTTATCAAGAAGCCAGAATGTCACAGAATTTTCAATATTTTTATCCAGGAACTTAATGGTTATACTATAATCCCAAACATTTTATTTTATTTGAATAACAAATTCTTAACAGCAACTAATATTATTAAAGGTTAATACCCTTTGCAGTCATTGGAACCATTTTTGTTTTCCTATCCTCTTTATCAATGAAGTATACATTTGTAATTTTGTGTTAGAATATTTTTTTCCATTAAGAATAATTCAACTATTTTCAATTTAAAAAATTAAAAAATAAATAAATAGAATGTTGTGGGGATCTTTAAGTTTATCTAGGAGCCTGAATGGGATGTGCTAATCCTTATTTTATCATCTAGGATAGGGGAGGTCCACATGACATGATATGAGGATCATTAATATATTATTCCATGAACCTGAATAATATAGGAGACCATCCACATATTATGTAGGAGAATTACAACATTTGAGTATCCTTAACTTAATTTTATCTTTAATTAAAAAAAAGGTTAGAGATAAAATGATGTAATTTTAACAATGAGTTCTTTAATCTTGGATCTTGATTTACAGTGCTATAGATTACTTGACCACAAACTAACTGATCAATGCCATCACCTTGTTTCTTTTCTATATAATCTGATTTGAAAAGAAATCTTTTTGGGTTTTTTTTTTTTTTTTTTCTTTATAAATTGGTTTGAAATTTGTTTACAGGTAGTGATGTTACTTGTAAATATGGTTGGAAAACAAATGGTGATTATTTTTGTTTTCTATATCTCTTTTTGTGCTTTTTACAAATGTGTACATAGTAAATATTGCTATATATTTTATTTCTATAAATACTATACCAAGGAAATAAATAATCTGTAATAATAATAATAACCTGTAACTCTCTTTTTTAAATAGCTGTGTAATAATATATGGTTTAGTTATTTGAAAGGGCAATCAACCCTTTGATTATTTAGTTATTTAACATCCCCAGTTACTTCAAAATGAAATGGAGATGTTATTTATTATTACTGTACATGATTATGATGATGATGATGATAATGATGAAGATGATGAAGATGATGTTGTTGTTGTATTTTGTACATACATGTTATGCCAGTTTGCACAATGAAATGTGGTATGTGCTTTATTATATATTTGGGATAATGTCTTTTATTTTAATTTTTTTTTTAATTCTTCTTTTCTTTTCTAAACAAACTAACAAACAAAAATATATATACAGAGAGAGAAAGCTTACTAAATTACATAATATAGATCAGCTAGTTTATTTCAGGCAAAATTAAAATAAAATCTTAAAATGATTTGTATACTTTTATATTATTATTTAAAATTTAAGTGTTGAAATAATTTTTCACATTATTAGCTATTAAAATGAATTGCATTTTTAAATTTTTCTTGTTGTGTACTTAATAATAAATAAAAAATTATATATTCAGTGGGATTTTTTATGTATATATCTATTACAAGTAATTAATAAATGACATTAATTAACCAAGCATTGTCAAAGTATCTCTTTTTTTTTTTTTTTTTTTTTATAAGCAAGAAATTCTACATCTCAAATTTGGTGTCCTTGTTTCTTTATTAGAAATCACAGTTTAAAAATAATTTGAAAAAAAATAAAATCAAATAGAATGTAACCTGTGATTTCAAAAACAGCAACAGATGTTGAATAAAACATACATCTGCCTTTAACATGAATAAATTCTAAAAGTGAATTCTGTTCACAAGTATTAGAGTATTTATAGCTAACACTTAGGGAGACAATGTTAAGGTATCTTTCAGTACAGTTAAGCAAACATATATATTTTTTTTTTCATATTTGAGATGGGAAGGGGGAAAAATTAATGAGACAGTTAAATATATTTTTTAAGTATTTTCTTGATTTTATTATTATTGTGTAAAATTATATTTAAAATGAAGCCACATCTTTTTACATACACAAAGGTGTATTGTATATATATTAAAAGTTTCGTGATTTTTTTAAAATAAATAAAGCAGAATTTTGTTTTTCTTAAACCTGTTTTACATATTAGACTAAATCTGCATAAATAAATATATTTAAATCTTTTTTTTCTTTTTTTTTTTTTTTTATTTATTTATTTATATAAATTAATAAATGTTTGTTATATTTGTATCTGCATACCAGAAAAATCAATCAAAATAATTTTGTTAAAATTAACTGAGAGAGGTAGCTAGTCTTCCCTGGTATATATAGATATATATTCATGGTATTAACTAGCCTGGTTCATATTGCTTTTTATGTAATACCTGTTGTAACTCAACAGTTTTGCACTTAACAAAACCAACAACCTGACTTAGTTACATTATTTTTTATCTTATTATACATGTTTATTTCCTACTGTAATAAAGGCACTAACCTCAATTAAATTTTCAGTGACTGTAACAAATAAAACTTCTGTTATTGTTATTTTATACATGATAAAATTCTAATATGATATAATTAAAACAAAATTGTTGTTAAAACAATCAAGAAGCTAAATTAAAGTTTTTCCCAACTTGTAAAAATTGTGTGTTTGTGTTTGAATTTATTTCATATTTAGAGTAATGGTTCGGTTAATGTGTATAATATTTAATATAGAAGTAAAAAGTTTTTTAAAATTTATTTTGGTGACTTCTTGTGGTTTATTTTCAACATAAATGTTTGCTTCCTATTCAAATTTTGGTTTTTCACCAGCTGCAAAGTAACCAATAATTTCAGAAATTATTTTTTACTATAAAATACTATTATTATCATTATTTGTTTTTAATTTATTTATTTATTTATTTATTTATTTATTCTATTATTATCCCAATTTAAAAAAAAAAAATTAAAAAATGTTTTACTTCTTTGAGCCCTTTTTCAAAAAATATTTTCTGTTATAAATAAAAATAAATAAAGACACCCATTAAAATATTAAAACCTATGCATGACAGTCTAAAATATTTTCTATGGATTATAAAAACGAATATAATTAAAAATACAATCTAAAATTAAATTTCTTTAATTTTTATCTGTCTTTTTCTTTTTCTTTCTTTCTTTCTTTCACTCACTACGTGAGTATGTTGTACTTCTTGTTGCTTTGTTTAATCACACTGGCACTAGTAGACTGATTAACATTATTAATAGCCTATACTGTTGCTGTGAATAAAGCTGTTTACTATATTTTATAGTGTTGAAAAGTGTTCATTTATATTTCTGTTTTTATTATTTTATAATCTCTTTTTCTTCTTTCTTTTTTCTGTTTTAAAGACTGTGATATATGAATACATATTACACGTGTGTTATACGGGTCCTGTCAACTTTTATACCAGGCTGCATAGACAGAGCTGGTATTGATATGTTTTACAATCATCAACATTTACAAGTTACTATCAACAATGGATAAGTTTATCAATACAGTTATTTTTACATCAAGCAGCCCATGTTAATGCAACAAAAGAAAACAGCTTACAAATAATTATCAGATGTGTCAAAAATCAGTTAAAATAGATATGCTTACAAACAGGTTAAGGATTTTTGTCAAAAATGCCTAGGATGACAAGTATTTAAAATTTCTGAATATTTCAGATTTAGGAATTTAAGGTTCATAACTTGCAAATAGGATGTAAGACTAAAGACAAATTCCATTTATTTTTCACATACAGTTTGTATAATTTATTTGTATAAATAGGCTGCAGGATTTTTTTTCTTATGTTACTTTTAATAATTTGTTCATGAAGTTACATCAGTATATGATAAACCACCTGAAAACTAAAATGTCACCATTTCAACAGTTGAGAAAAAGTTTTGGCTTTCTGAACTTCTTGCATTTTGAAATTTTGGATAAAGAATCCTCAAACTACATCAGAAAGTCACACATTTATTGATAAATAATGTAAAATATACACGTTTATCTAAATATTTTCTGCCAAGCTTTTCTGCAGATAGAATCAAGAGATATGTTAACAAGAACATTTCTCTGGCAATCTTGGAAGTAAAGACTAATTTCTGGATTTCCCAGTTTTCTTAACTAATAAGCAATACATAAAATATAAAATAAACAATAAAAAGTAAAGAACAATATTGTATTTAACGGACACAAAATTAATACATTTCTAAAGACAGTTTCATGGTATTGTACCTAGTTACATTTTGCATGGAACCAGTCCCATAATATGTCAAGATCAGAATGTTCTTTGATGCATTCTGCTGCTTCTATTGTCATACTAGCACTACTACTACTACTACTACTACTACTACTATCAGTAATACTGCTAATACTACTAGTGTCTACAACCTTTACATTACAATCACTGCTATTACTGCTGCTGTTTTTTATAATACTACTACTACTACTAATAATAATATTATTATTATTATAACTTATATATATATTTTTTTTTCTATACTTCAATCCATACTGACAAATAAGGATTTATAGCTACTAAGGATGGATCAATAAACTGATAAATCAATTCCTACAAATGCCATGGGGCTTTTTAATATACAGCTGAGTTACATATATACATATATGTCAAAATATTCAGTAAAGTATGTTGTACTATGTTCCCAGTTAGTAACTAGATAAACTGTAATGGACCTGAATAAAAAATTAAGTTCTATCTCTTATATTTCAATACAGTTTCGTTAAATAAAGTTAATTTAACAATTTCGAATTTATAGTAGTTTATGTTCACCTACCAAAAGGTTATTTGGAAAACAGCATTAATAATAATAATAATAATAATAATAATATTGTTATTATTCTTATTCTTATTATTCTTATTATTATTTCAAATGTCATAATACATAGGACAATAAAATGATTTATTAATAGAAATTAAAAATAAATTTGGTTGCATGTTTATTACTACTACTACTACTACTATATTAAGAGCTTTCACGTAATAGCGAAAACAATGACACAATAAAATTATAGATGATAAGTCAGCATTTTTATATATGTAGACTACCTTGTCCTTATCGTTATTACGTAACATTGACCTAGTTTTGTTACTGAAATAACAGGCAGTATTAATCCATTTACGTTTCCTTGTGACCTACATTAATAATGTAATTACATCTAATGAGTCTGTGCTTTGAAACCCGATATTAACCAAACGTTGACAAAGCATCTTAATGACACACACACACATCAACATAAATTGTACTAGAAAAGCAGACGACGCAAATTGGCTTAAGGCGCATGCGCTCTATTCCACATGTCGTCATCATTTTCATTTTTTGTTTTAGTATGTACTAATATCAGACATTGTTTTTCTTTAATAAACAAATACATCTACTCGTGACATTACATTAAGTATTCTTTTTTTTTTTTCAAAAAGAATGTTACTCATCAACGTTAAGCATACGATGCAACGATACTACGACAACGGCAACTCGGTAACAAAGGACGCCAAAATGGCTGATTGACTGAACAATGTTTTGGTATTCGGTTCTTTGTAAAACGATTGTTATACAGAAAAGCCGGCGACATGAACTATGTTGTGGATGTCACAGCTATTCACAACATGTTCTAGAACATTGTTTTTGATGTGATGTATTATCTGTTGTGAGTGACACATTGTAAAACATCGTTAAATTCTGTGGTTAATTTTTACGAGATTTGACTGTGAGACTTTCAGGTATCCCAAAAACTATTTTATTTTAAAAAATATAATAATAATACGCTAGAAGAAAAACTAATATAAATTGAAGATGTAAAAATAAAATGCGAAAGTTTCTCAATTTACAAACAAGTTACATTTCAAATTAACAAAAACTATCAAAATAAAGTAATTTATTTTCATAAAGGATTTTTGAACAACATTTTTACCAACTAAAGACGTTCAGATGAAAGAATAATGGCTCCAAGCAGACCCTCAAAGGACAGGGAAACCAATTCTGCCAGAATACTTGCCAACAGATATGAAATTGCGGGAAAACTTGGAAGTGGGAATTTTGGCACAGCGTTTCTTTGCAAAGACCTAAAGAATAACGATGAATTGTAAGTAAATTTAGTAAAATAATGTAAATGTTGCAAGGCTTATATTTATTGTCTTGTTATTAGGACTTCACATCACAATATCCTTTACTTTTCCCAGACTGATAATTTACATGTTCTCTGTTTACAATAATTTTATTATCCTGCTTAAAACAATAACACCTGTTAACAATGTAACATATCTGCCAACAGACTTCATGAAAATAGAAATCAAAGCATTGATTCTTATCTCACCACATGATAAAAATAAAAATATTTGATGCATATTAAATGACATTGAAAAAAACAACAACAAAAAAACCTCTCAAAACCTCCAATTAATAACGAAAGAAAAACAATAACAATAAAAAATAAAAATAATAATAATATTAAATAATAATCAATTTGTTATTGGTATTTTTAATTTTTAATTTTTTTAAAAATTTTTACAAAAATATTATTCGAGTATTATATTGAAATAATTATTGCTTTACTGATATTAGTATTATTAATGGAATCAATAGTATTTATGGCTATTGTATTAGTAGTAATATTAATAATAGCTGTTTAATTAGTGGTGTGATTTTAATGTAGAATTAGTAGTTACAATAGTGGTTATACTATTAAAGTGATTCTTGACTTGAAAGGTTTACCATTTTAAAATAATCAATAAAAAACAGTATAATAATAATAATAATAATAATAATAAATATTAATAAATATTAATAAATATTAAAAGTATTCACCAGCATTTTATTATATTAATTTTCTGACATTAATTTACAAAGACTGTACACCAATGATGCAAAATATTTTATGATGATATATAGTTATTGACCACCACCACCATCATCAGCAACATCATCATCATTTTACCATCACCACAACCTCCACAATCATCATCATCATTATTATTATTATAATTATAATTATTATTATTATTTTATTATTTTATTATTTTATTATTATTATTATTATTATTATTATTATTATTATTATTATTATAAATTTTTTCTTTCAGAAAAGTTCTAAAGGAGATATCTGTAGGTAACCTGCAACCTGATGAAACAGTAGATGCTATGCATGAAGCCAGACTTCTCTCAAAGCTTGATCACCCCAGCATTGTCAAATTCCATGACAGTTTCATAGATGGAGAGTTTTTCTGTATTATCACTGAGTACTGTGAGGTAACGGTCGTATCTACCAGCATGGTGGAAAATATCAAAACATCTATGTAAAAAATATATTTTGTTTCTGTGTAAGCATTCCTTAACTAAAAATGCTAGGGAACCAGGAATATTTCAGATTCCAGAATTTTTTTTGAGATTTTGGTGTATAAGGAGATAGAATATGATCAAAGTGTAAATGTAAAACTCATTGTTATTTTGTATATAGCTTGTACAGATAGTCTGATGGTATTTCGTATAATAATATTTATAAAATGTTTGCATGACTTTGAGATTTGTGAACATTCTGAAAAGGTTTTGAATTTTGGAGCTTTTGGGATTTTTAAATTTCAGATAAAGGATCCTCAACCATTACTACCTTATTTTAATTACTGCAAGTGATATTATTTTAATGTTTTACTTATTTGCATACTTCTTTTTATTATAAGTGATACTGTTGTAAATTTTTAACTTATTTTTTTTACTAGAAGTGATACTATTATAATTTTTTACATATTTTTATTACTACAAGTGCTGACATGGTACTATTATAATGTTATATTTTGCTCACTAGGGTGGGGACTTGGACCACAAGATAAACCAGTGTAGGAAGAACAAAACAAGGATAGATGAGAACACAGTGCTGGACTGGCTGGTGCAGTTAGTCCTTGCTGTCCACTACATGCACAGCAGACGAGTCCTTCACAGAGACCTGAAAACCAGGTAAAGTGTTCCAGATAGAACAGGTTGTATTTCTTATGTGTTATATCTCAGATTCCTTTTATTTGTTATATGTCAGAGACATAGCAGGATCTTTCCTTTAACATCCTTTATATGTTATATCTCAGATTCCATTTAACATCCTTTATATGTTATATCTCAGATTCCATTTAACATCCTTTATATGTTATATCTCAGATTCCATTTAACATCCTTTATGTGATAGCAGGTTCTTCCCTTTAACATCATTTCAGATACATAGCAGGTTTTTCTTTTAACATGTTTTAACATGCATAGCAGGTTCTTCCCTTTAACATCTTTTTGTGTTATATTTCAGATACATAGCAGGTTTTTCCCTTTAACATCCTTTATTTGTTATATTTCAGATACATAGCAGGTTTTTCTTTTAACCCTTTAACATCATTTAGCAGGTTCTTCCTTTTAACATGTTATTTCAGATGCATAGCAGGTTTTTCCTTTTAACATCCTTTATGTGTTATATGTATTTGTTATTATAATATTATAATATTATATGAAAATTATGGTACATGTTTAAAATAAAAATGAAAAAATATAGATACACATATACATAAACATATACACCCATATATACCCATATATACATACATACATACATACATACATATACATACAAGCAGACACATACATATATGCATCCTATAACAACAAACAAACCAGAGATATGATTGTCTATTCATGTGTGTGTGTTTCTGTACACACACATCTATGACTAAGCATTTTAAAATGAGCAAAAAACATATATCTTCATGAGCAACAAGATACTATGAATTTATATCTTACACATTTCAAAATATGCAGTAATTACTAATGGCTGATGACATATTTCTTTTTGAGAGAACCAAATGATTAATCATACTAAAATGTTCTCTTTTCCTTTTCAGAAATATCTTTTTGAAGAACAACATGATAAAGATAGGAGATTTTGGAATATCACGAATTCTGATGGGTACCACTGACCTGGCTTCCACATTCACTGGTACACCTTACTACATGAGCCCCGAAGTCTTAAAACACGAAGGGTACAACTCAAAATCTGACGTTTGGTGAGCTGATATGTTAATTAATAATAATGCATGAAGGCTGACAAAAAATGTTCTTCTATTATAATTTTTTTTTCAAAAATAGGAATGTAAAAAAAAATCATGTCTGAATAAATAATTGCAGAGTTGTTACTTTCATAAGCTTTTTTTTGAAAAATCCCTGAATCGTAACCTGTGTGCATTATTGTCGTATTTGCAGGTCCATTGGCTGTATAGTGTTTGAAGTGTGTGCCTTAGATCATGCATTTTTTGGACAGAGTCTGATGGCAGTCATGTACAAGATAGTAGAAGGAGATCCACCAGATTTACCAAGTACATACTCCAAGGACCTCAACAGTGTTTTCAAAAAGTGAGTCTTTTGTTTAAGCAGTGTTAATTATACACAGTAGCAATATATAACCATATATATGTATATATAGTAGTATTAGCAGTATTACTGATAGTAGCAGTAGTAGTAGTAGTAGTAGTGCTAGTATGACAATAGAAGCAGCAGACTGCATCAAAGAACATTCTGATCTTGACATATTATGGGACTGGTTCCATGCAAAATGTAACTAGATACAATACCATGAAACTGTCTTTAGAAATGTATTAATTTTGTGTCCGTTAAATACAATATTTGTCTTGACTTTTAATTGTTTATTTTATATTTTATGTATTGCTTATTAGTTAAGAAAACTGGGAAATCCAGAAATTAGTCTTTACTTCCAAGATTGCCAGAGAAATGTACTTGTTAACATATCTCTTGATTCTATCTGCAGAAAAGCAGTGATTCAGTTAACGCAATATAAATAATTTACACAGTATAAAGATGTCAGTTTAATATCAAATGTAATAATTTATACAATATGAAGACATAGTTATATATATTTATTTCACGCATACGTATGTAAGTAAGTTATGAGAAGTTTGCATATAACTTTTCAGAATGCTTGAGAAGGATCCAGACCAGAGGCCATCTGCTAAAGAAATTACAAAAATACCCTTTGTTGCAGCACACATATCTGTAAGTTATATAACATTTTCTACAGAACTTAAAATTACATTACATATGGAAAACAGATCCCAATATATATATATTACAGTGTTATACACATAATAATTAGAATTTTGTGTTAATTAATACATCAAAGAGTTCATTAAATGTCAGTATAATAATAATAATAAATTAAATAAATAATAATAATAATAATAATAATAATAATAATAAAATAAAATAAAACAAAATAATAATAATAATAATAAATAATAATAATAATAGTGATAATAATGATGATGATAATAATAATAATAATATAATAATAGCATTAACAATAAGAGAAAGAGCAGTGGTAGTAGCAGTGGTAGTAATAATAGTAAAACAACAACAACAACAACAGCATGAATAACTACAACAATAACAAGAATAACAATAGCAACAATAATAATAATAATAGTAATAACCACAGCAATGGTGTTAACAGTAACAATAACTGTGGCTTAAAATTCAGCGGAGACTATTAAATCAAATTTAATTTCATCTTCCTATCTAATTATTCATCATTCAGCTAACCTTCTTGACCAGTGGCATAGAGGGTGGAAACAAGGACCCTCCCACATTGTTTTCTTATAGTTTTGTATTAATGTATAATTCTAGTTCAGGTTCAGTAGCTTGAAAACTCCCTCTGTGCTTATCTTCCATGACTCTTTGATTATTCTAGCATGAATGAATGAATGAATGTTTAATGACAACACAGCACAAAAAAATATATCGGTTATTGGGTGTCAAACTGTGTTAAATATAGCAAAATGGTGAATATTTTCTATATGAAAATTCAAGATTAAAAAGAGTCATAACACAGTGTAAAAAGATATGCCAAAAAAAATGACAGTTTATTTAAATCATAATTTAGAGTAAAATTCTAAAACTATCAGAAATTTTAGAACATGTTCAGGATGAAATCGAAATGCTTCCATCACTATTATTTTAGCTACTATATTAAATATATATGTTATATATTAAATTTAACAATAAATAAACACACCTGATTCTTTTTGGGTCATTGTTGCTTTTTTTTCTTCTTTTTTTTTTTTTTTCTGATTTTCTGTATTATATTTAATTATAAATAATTAATATTATAAACTGATTTTTTCCACTTTATAGAAAATGTCCAGTGACTACTATTCTAAGCAGAACTTTGATCAGCAGAGAGAAGAACAAGATGCTGAAGACATTGCCAATCTTCTGTGAGTGAAACTGAGTCGTATTCAGTAATTTTTACTTCAATGCTTTCCTTTTGATGCTAGAGATATTGGTGATGGCTGTTGTCAAAAATGAATCTGTTTAAAAGTTATTTTTGAATCTGTTTATTTCATGAATCAAAAAAAATATAATGAATATTTTTATTCATTTGTTTATTCATAAATTAATGGATATTTTAAAAAAAATCATATTTATTCATCTCAATGAATATTTTAAAGTTATTTATATGAATTAATAAATGTTTCTAAATTTTTAATTAGTCTTACCTGATATTAAATGAATGATTTAAGCAATATTAGTTTAATACCTGGAACTGCACCCTGGTAAAGATTTTACTTCAGAGCAGTATAAGGATTAGAGATAAAGTTTTTAATCTTTGATTATATGATATCTTACTGCCAAAATACAATGGTCACTTTTTTCATTTATTTATTTTCTTTTTCAATGTTTTTAAAAACATCTGCACCTTTCTTGAGACATTGCAGCACATACCACAGCTTCTTATAAACCACTAATGAGGCACTGGCTGAAAGTTTGAGTAGATCCCATAAAAAAATAAACCCTTGATGTGTGATAATGAAAAGGTTTATACTGATGAACCCTAAAATTCCATCAGCCTATTTCAGCCACATATATGGCTTTTGTAAAATATTATTGTACAATAAACTCTATTGTTATGGTGAATATTCTGTAGATAGAGTTCCATGTTATGAATATGTAAGTGATATAAGCAACCTGAGTATCCTTGGTGTGTGTTCCTAGAACAACACTCTTATACATAGGGAAGGCAACTGTTTATATATAGAATACTGAAATGTGTAAATGGATTAAAATATCAGGATAGCATGTGAAAGTGAAAGCATTCTATTTCTACTGTGTAGTAAAAGCAGTTTAATAAGCAATGTGTTTTACTATCACTGAACATCCATCCATCCATCCACTGACTGACTGACTGTCTGTATGTTTAACAACAGGCGAGAGAAATCACACTTGGAGGACATTCGTAAAGTGGAGGAGACGAAGACGCCCAGAAGAAGACAGATGACGGCCAGGGAGAGAATGCGTCTGAGAAAACTGGAGGAGGCAGACAAAAAAGCAGAGAATCTGAAGTAAACCTTTTCTTCTTTGTCTGTCTGGCTGTATGTGTGTGTGTGTGTGTGTGTGTGTGTGTGTGTGTGTGTGTGTGTGTGTGTGCATGTGTTTGTGTTTAGTCTGTGTGTGTGTGAGCAAGAGATATGAATGTATGCATGTCCTTGTGTGTGTGTGAACAAGAGATAAGATATTATGAATGTATGCATGTCCTTATGTGTGTGTTAACAAGAGATAAGACATTATAAATGTATGCATGTCCTTATGTGTGTGTGTTAACAAGAGATAAGACATTATGAATGTATGCATGTCCTTATGTGTGTGTGTGTGTGTTAACAAGTGATAAGACATTATGAATGTATGCATGTCCTTGTGTGTGTTTGTGTGTTGTTGAACAAGAAATAAGACAATATGAATATATGCATGTCCTTGTGTGTGTGTGTGTGTGTATGTGTATTGTATATTATGTTCAATATTGTGTTCAAGTATGTATAGATGTCGGTGTGTATATATATATGTGTGTGTATATATATATATATATATACATATTAGGTGTATATATATATATATATGTGTATGTATTTATATATTTATATGTGTGTATATTTCTGTGTGTGTGTGTGTATCTGTGTGTGCACATAAGTATATATGTCTGGGTGTGTATGTTTCCATATATGTGTAAATGTCTGTGTATCTATAAATATAATTATATGCATTTTTTGTATTGTTCTTAAGTGTGTGTGTGTGTGTGTCTGTCTGTCTGTCTTAGGGTATCAGGAATAATTTTGGATTAGCAGCACATGGTTTTTTTCTTACTAAATTATTGCCATATAGTTTTTTCATTCTGTTTTGAACAGAGTTCACAGAAATTTAGCAGAGCAATACAACTGATCTAATTTCATTTCAGGCAGCACACAAAAATACAACTGATTGAAAACAAACAACGCACCAGTGCCATCAAGCAAAGTCTTAATAAAACTACTGTAAGTTGGTCTTTGAACTGTTGGCTTTTTCAATGCTGATTCTGTGAGACAGGCAACTGCTGTGTGAATTCTGAAATTCTCAGAAAGTTAAAAAAAACAAATAATTAAAAATTTCTGGAGTCATGCTGATTAGGGAATACATGTTGTAATGGAAATGGGAATTTCTATTTGGAATCTGGCATATCAATTTGAAAAGTTTCTTCATTTCATTATCAATGTGTTTTCTGAGAATTTTTTTTTTTATTGGCTTTGTAATGGGTTTTCTTTATTGATTTATTTTTTTTTATATTCAGGTTCCTGTCTGGGCATTTGGCAAAGGAGAAGGGGAAAGAGTGAAGGAGGCACTGACAATAAAACCTGAGAAACTGAATGGAAGAAAATCATATGTCGACCCATACAAATCAAAATTAATGGCAGGTATGTCTTTCACAGGAGTTTATGATTTTTCAGTGGTTACAGTTAAAAGGTATGAAACCATCATTTATTATATAATAATAATAATAATGTGTATATGTGTGCGTACGTGTGTGTATATATACACACACGTACAAACACTGTATAAAATGATTATGATAAGCTATTGTTATAAGTGAGCAGCATGGTATTTTTTAAATATAGTTGCATCTGCATATGTCACTGCCTTTATTAATAATGGGGTGCTGGTTAGTTTGGGAAATAAAATGCAAGCAAATGCCAACATTAAAGTAATTGTTTGTACTCTTTATTCTTGTTGTTTTTATTCTTGTTGTTCTTCTATGTCAGATTCAGCTGATAATCATCATGATGATACGTGCTTTTGTTTTTATTCGAACATTTAAATATTAAAAATAGTCTCTATTTTAATTCAAGCTGTATTTGTTGTAAGTGCTCATAGTGCTAATAGATAAATAAATAAATATACATATATACATTCGTACATACATACATACATACATACACACATACATACATACACACATACATACATATATATATATATTTTTAATTATTTTGTTTATATTTTTTTTTTATTTTTTTTATATTATTTTTACATTATTTCCAGAAATAGAAAATTCCACAGATTACGATGATGATGAGGATATACAGTTTAACACAGTGATACCTCGGCCCACTTTAACATCATCGTCGTCAACGCTTACACCATTCGGTGCTCAGATGGACCCCTCAGACAGACCTATAACCCCCATGAAGGACACAATGGTATATGACCCCAGAAACTCATCATTAGACTTTAAGGATGGTAAGGGACGTGACCTAGGGTTTTGGGGTTGTTCAGGTTTTGTTTTATTAATTTTTTCAAATTACTGTTTTTAGTACTCTGTTTTATAATTGTTATTCATATTACTAAATTATTTATTTAAACTTTTAAACTTTTGTTGTTACTACTACTGTTTGTTACTTTTAATATTGATGTGACTTCCACCTTTACCATTATTATAAACTAAATTCAAAAGATAGAAATTAAGAAATAATAATTACTTGGAATGTTTTGAATTTTTTTTTTATTTTTTATAAATCTGTCTACTGCATATGCATATTAATTAAAAGTATTAAATACCTGTAAAAATATATATATATATCATCATTATATATATATATATATATATATATATATATATATATATATATATATATTTATTAATGCTCTGTTTTAGGAATACCTGATCAACCTGAACTTGCCAACACCTACTATTTCAATTTGAATTTGATCCAGATGATGATAAAGAAGGTGATGAGGACAATCATGCAATAATGATGATGCTGAAATATATATTTTTTTGAATGTTTTGAAGAACAGAATGGATATTACATTTATTAACTGTCTTCAAGTTATGCTTTTTTTCCTTATAAATCTGGTAACTATCATGCAGATGTATGAATTACACAAAACATTAAAGACCTGAAAAGTTTAGGACTTAAATGTATATATATATTTATTAATCTGTGTTTTAAAAAAACCTTTCTTGTTTCATGTCCATATTATAAATTTGGATGAAGGTGTGATGATGTATATAGTGATGAGGAGTTTGTATGCTATGATGCTGTTTGATGACAATGATGAAGGTACACTGGTTCCAGGTGACGAAGAAGAGGAATTTATTAACTGTCTTCAGGGAGCTTTGGATAAAAGTGATGGAGGTAAGTATCATGCAGATGTATGAAGTACACAAGGATAGAAGTATCTGAGATGTGATGAGTTTAGGACTTAAATGTAATATACTTCTCTGTGTATTAAAATAAAGCATTTCTTGTTTCATATCCATATTATAAATAAAGGATGAAGGTGTATGTATGTATATATGTATGTGTACAGTTTGTATGTTATATAAAGTTTGCATACACTGTACTTTAAGAAATGTAAGCTGTCACTGCTTCATCTGCTTGGAAAAAACATTATGAAGACAACAAAAAAAAAATGAAGACATTTCAGATATAAAACAAATAATGCTGAACTAAGTTACAGGGTTTCATTATTGTCATATATATATATATATAGTGCATTAATTTGTATTAAATAATAAATTCAATTTGTACTGTATTAATGCTATAGTAATAATAATAAAAGAAAAACATTATTATAACTATAGATTGTGTTCCTATTGTTTTACATTGACTGTATTAATATGTAACAAATAACATTGTTTTACAGCAGGTACAATATCCCTGGAAGATGACACAATATCTGGTGCATTTGGACCTTTGGCAAGAGATGCCAAAATAAAGAGACTTAGGACGTATCCTTTCATTGTCCAAGAGGCACATTTTAAGACTATTTAACATTATTAACTATTCAGGGTTTTTAATTTAAAAATTGATGTTTTCATTTCACTCAATGCACACATACACACTACATATAATAATACATATAATAATATATGTAAATGTATGTATTTTTATACACATACATAGACAAAATATACATACATATATATATCCAAGCTTAAAGTTAGTAGCAGTTTGTATACGAGTTAAACAGTAATAATAAATATAATATCAATAATAAAGATATTAGTAATAGTAGTATAGATAGTAGAATAGCAATAGTAATAATAGTTTAAAAGTAGTGACAGTGATAATAGTAACAGCACTAATAGTTGTAGTAGTAGTAGAAGAAGAAGTAGTAGTCATCATATTAGTAGTAAATAGTAATAACAACAGTAGTGCTAACAACAATATAATGGAAAATACCAACATATATTTATGTAATGTTAATATTTCTTTTCCTTAACCAGTTGTAGTGAGTGTGAAAAAATGCTGACCCCTGAAGTGTTTAAAAAGGCCTATGAGTACTTGAAGAATGCTCGACATGGTAAGGATAAGCAGGGCTGTAGTGAAAGAGAGATTATGGAAGGTCTGCGGAAATTCGTGAAAAACCCCTCAGACTGTTTTCCCATTGACCAGCTGCTGTTTCTAGAAGAACAAGTCCAAGTAGGAAAACTGAGCTAGAAATGAGAGCTGTTTAGACGAGTGTGTTAATTTACTTTATTATTTTGTTTTATATTCAGCTGTTGAAGTTGTTGATGATTATTATTATTATTATTATTATTATTATTATTATTATTTTTTTTTTTTTTTTTTTTTTTAATTAATTTTTTTTTTATTATTTTTATTATTATATTATTTTTATTATTTTTATTATTATATTATTATTTTTATTATTATTATTATTATTATTATTATTATTTTATTATTATTACTACTTTTTTTTTATATTTTGAGTGAGAAAGACAGAAAAGATCCAGTTATATTTATATAAAATTCACATATGATATAAAAAGAAAACAGACCACACTCACACTCACACACACACACACGTCTGTGAGTGTACATACATTCTTAAACAGATGATAATCAAGAAAAAAGCCTGCCTGTGATTTTCTGCAGCTTCATTTTAGCAAACATGGCTGCAAGTGATTATTTAATTAATGTTGGTATTTGAATCTAAATACAAGAAAATCTTGTGTTAAGTAATTCCATGGAGTTTACTGCTTAGTAACATGAAGTATTTCATATCTGTATATATATGTGCATCAGTATGAGGTTATTTTTTTTTTCTTGGTATGTATATATTTATATATGTGTAATTTATATGTGTGTGTGTGTGTGTATACTTGAATAATATGTGTGTGTATATTTATACTGCATGTGTGTGTATATGTAACACATGACTTCATTAATATGCATGTAACCAGTAACAATGTTTTGATACACAAATACATGTTTGCTTTTTGTAAAATGATATGTGTGCAAGATGGTGTGAATATAATGGGGGGAAAAAATTTGTATCTGTAAATAATACAATACATTATTTTGCGTGATATTTTAAACAGAAGAATATCTGATTTACTTATTTAATAATTTTTAAAAAATATGTATGTTATGCAGAAGGCAGATTTGTGAAACTAAATGTAATGTCCATTCTGTTCTTGAAAACATTCCATAAAAATTATTTTACTATAAGGCTTAATTTTTTATTTAATTTTTTATTTGCTTTACAAATAGTGTAATGAAAACAAATATATATATATAAATAATGATGATTTTTCATATTAAATTAATTAAATATTTTATTGTCATTTGTATAATTGCTGATAACATGTGTTGTACATTTATATAGTTAATGTGATTATTTTTGCCTTTCTAGTAAATTTCATAAAGTTATTATTGCAAGACATTCCCTTTCAGTATATTTTTATAGGTTGAAATTATTTAACCTGGCACAGTTGGATACCTAAAAATTACATGTTAAATAAAATGCAAAATCTTATAGTTTCTCTCCATTGTAATGCTTTATGCTAGTAAGTATGTCAGTGCTTAACACCAAGGTTTTCCTTGTTATGTGAAACACTTCATGACAAAACTAATTTTAGAAAATAATTCAATAATAAATATTAGGGGAAAATTATTTTCCATTATTTATTTTACCTAGCTTGAAACTGAAAGGTTGCATTAATTAATGATACTGAAATAAAATATGTATACCCTTGTGTGTACATAATATAGATTAATGATAGAGTAATTAATCCTGTTAGTCACAGAACTGATCTAAAAGACTGTATATGCAACCTTCTGTAATCTGCTGGTAACAGTATTGAAAATCTAAGAATCCATAGCATTTCTGTGCACTCTCATGTATAGCCATACTTAGTCATTGATTGATTTTGGGTTTTTTTTTGTTAGCAAATTAATGGTGATAGATTGAAATGTATATATCTGTTTTTATTTATATATGTAAAAAAAAATATATATATATATAGACAACATGAAAATAACAGAGATTTTTTTTATTGTGATTAATGGTAATTTTTTATCAGCAATTTAAATAATTAAAAATATGTTAGATTTCAAACATTTGCCTGACTTAAAGAATTTCTGTCTCAATTTTAATTTGTCTGTGATGATGCTTATAAACATATTGTCCATGAAAATGCAATTTTCTTCATTCCAGGACACAATTTAGTATATTTGTTTTCACGTTTTTAACATAATGAACTAAGGGGAAACAATCTCCCTGAAACTCTTGAATTTGTTTATTATTACATCGTACTTTATTATTAGCAAAGGCTTGTGTCTGGCAATAAAATAATCACTACAAAGAATGCACAATATATTTATACCTTTTGTACATAATCACCAAGTTTTGAAATTAAATTATAAATCACAAACATTCAGACAGCCATTGTTTTGTTCATATCCATTATAATTTCAAAATGGAATTTTAACTTTTAACTTTCAGATGGTCATGGTTGTGATTGTAGCTTAACAGTTAAGAGATGAGTCTTTATGCTTCCTTCAAGATAAACAGCTTGTGTATGTTTATTACAGGTTTTGTCTCTGATTGATTCACTGAGGCATCATGTCCATCATTTAATTGTACAGCAGGTAAAATCAGGACAGCCATCAGAAAAAAATGTAACAAAGAATGCCTAACATGGGCATGTTTCTCATCAAAAGATGCAGGCATTGTTTGACAACAAAGAATGATTTGATTCTGCTGTTCAGATTTTATAGAGATACAGAATATCCAAAATTATTTATAATTTAAATTTAATAAAAAAAATTATAATAATAAGAATTAAAAAAAATAATAATAATAGTAATAATTTAGTTTAGTAGTTAGTTTTTTAATTTTAATTTTTGTAATATATGTTTATTATAATTGTTATTATGTTATTGTTGTTATTATTTTATGATTTTGACTCCGAGTTCTGTAAGCAGAGAGTGCCAGATACTGTAAATACCTAGTCTGAGGTTTTGCTCATTAAAGACTTTGTTGTTAACAATTTTATTGACAGTAATTTTTTTACAACAGGATAGATTTGTTCTTTTTATTTTGCTCAGTGTAAATATGCATTTACTGTTGTTGTGTGTTTTTCAAATAAGTAATTTGTTTATTGTGTAATGTTGAATAATAATAAGAAGAAACCTAGATTCATATTTCTTATTTATTTATTTATTTATTTTATTTTATCTATTTATTTATAATCAAAATAAGATGTTGAATGAAATCCACATAATTTTTTAATTTAATTTAATTTTTTTTATTATTATTATTATTTTTTTTTTTTTTCCACTTGTATTGATTTTTATTAAAAGTTTATAGGATATTAAATGACAATTTTTGTTTCTTATGTGAAATTTAGAGTACTTATTTTTATTAACTTCTTGGTTTATTTTTTTGGAGGAAGATGATCATAATCATGATGATGACAATGATGATGATGATCACTATTATTATTTTATTTTCATTATTTGATTTTTTAAAATTTTCTCTGGATCTACAGAATATACTTCTCAGGTAAGTTGACATGAAAAATGGTGCATAAACATTATAAAATATGCTTTCAGTTTATAATACTGTTTAATTTTAATTTACCTTATTTATTAATTATTATTAGAATTATTATTATTATTATTATTATTATTATTACTATCATTAAATTATTATTATTATTATTATTATTATTATTATTGTTTTTTCTGCTTTTTAATTATTTTAAAGTAATATTTGAAATAAGACCTCAATCATTTTAACCTGCATTTAAAATATACTGAACAAAAAAAAAAAAAAAAAAAAAAGAAAGAAATAATAAATATATAAAATTAAAAGAAAAAATTAATTAAAAATGAAAGATTACAATATTTTCCCACATAGAATAACAGTATTCATCCAGTGGATATGAATCACTGACAGAAAAAAAAAATGTCTAGTGTGGAAATAATTTACTGCTAGTTACAAATCTGAAATCTTTAACACTTTCATTGCAAGTGTGTTATTTATCAAAATACTATGAACAAAAAAGCCACGATATGCCTTTTTTTTTCTTTTTCTTTTTTTTTTTGGTTCAGTATATATATGTATGTCATTTTAAACCAAAGATAATTTAATCTTGATGTTGTTTTTAAAAATGCTTTGGTATTTGTTAGTTTTGTTTCTTGTTCTCTTATGACAACCTGTTCTTTGTGTTATATAAGAAACAGATTTATATGATGAATGTAATAATAGCTTTAGTGATAATGGTTCCATTTAGAGTTTAATAAGAAAAAATATTTTTATTTCTTTGAGTCCTTAACTGGATAGAGTTTAGTAAGTGGTTGAAGCTTGTTACTGAAAGGTAGTGTTTGGTGATTTGTCAGCAAGACAATTAGAAAATATTCCTTCAACATTCCTAACAGTAAATTTTATAAATAATTATAATATACATAACTTGTATGTTATTTTAGTACTTTCAGCTTTTTTGTAAAAAAATTCTTGAGAACTTAAACTTTTTATTATTATTATTATTTTTTATTTTTGTATTTATCTCAGAAAAAAATATTCTCAACAACTAAATAAGATAAAGTAAATAAAATCAGAATTATGCTGAAATTGATTTTGAATATGTATTATTATTAATGGTTGGTTGTGATTATACAAGACCGTCCATATAATACACACACATATGTAGCTGTGATATAACGTATTTAATCAGTATGTGTTTGGTATAGTTGGTAACAGTATTATTATATATGGATTTTTATTTTTTTGTTTATGTTTATACTAATTCAGGGTTGTGGCATTTTTATTCTTACACTGATACCACTGGGAAATGTAATTTGAGTTCTTGAAGGGTAATGCTGTAAATACGCTTGAAGTGGTGGCAGAAACATTTTGGTATGATGCACTGATTGGCAGATGATTTAAGTAATTTATTTTTATGAAAGGACTAAAACATATTGAAATTTAATGATGGAGAGAAGATGATGAATAAGAAGAAGAAGATGATGGTGATGATGATGATGATTATTTATTATTTGATGATGCGATAAAAATAATTTAGTATTTCAGCTATCCACATTAAACTGTATTCATTTTGATGGAGCATTCCTTTTTGTACATTTATATTTATTATATAATTGAAATAGACCATGCAACAGGGTTATTTAAAACTGATTACTGAACAGTTACTTTTATTTTATAGACAGATCATTATATCGAAACTTATATAAAACCATTATAACAAAATGGTAAAACTGTATGATGTTCGTCTCCAAAAAATGTTTATTTGAGACCTGTATTACATTTCCTTCAATGACATAAAAACTTTTATATTGCAGTTATTAATAAAGAGTGAATATACATTATGTATGTATGTATGTATGTATGTATGTACGTATGTATGTATGTATGTATGTATGTATGTTGATAAATATGGAAATAAGATAATAAGTTGCTACTGGAATCACTTGAATGCAAGAAAAAAACCCCATGAGAAATCTGAAACATTTCACTGCTGTTGTTTTCAGTTACATACTTACTGCCTGATGTATTTCTTTTGACCCCTTAGTTTTGTATTTATTATTCTTCGTAGCAAATGTAAACATTCCAATTTTTTTTATAAATTATTTTACATAATTAAATAGAATGCTGGTTTTCATTTTTTTTTTTTTTTTAATATCAACGTAAGTTCCATGAACATAATTTCAGAACATATCATGGTCTTATTATTCCTGAGACGTTTTTTTTGTTGTTGTTGTTGTATTTTTTGGTAAATTTTTAAATTGTGTTTTCATTATTTAAAAGAAAAAAAATTTTGATTATGAAATAATGCTTAAAGATTTTTCCTTAAATTAATATTTTTCACTTATGAACCAAAATAAATCATTAATCTGCCTCAGCTTTTTTTTTGAATACAATTAAAATTCCTGTAAAAAAACAAAACAAAACAAAACACACACACACACACACACACACAAACATGATATAATGTGTAAATAGTATTGTGATTGTGTTGTTTGGGAAACCAGTATTTGTAAATAAAATAGTATAACAATTGTGATAAAAATGTGTTTGTTTTTATGTCGTACTCAGAGGAGGCCTCAACACACAAATAATTAACTAATTTGCGAGTGTGTATAATTAAACTATAACAGATTTAAAAATACCATAGTCCATAGCATGTCTATCCAGTGATTAACAAATAATAAGAAGTCGGGGCCGATTCCTGGGGAGGGTAGTTCCTAGTTGCAAGGAAATCACCCTGGCAGGGCTAAATAAATAAATAATAATAATAATAATTAAAAATTGAGTGTGTACCCTCATATATTCTGAATGACATTCGAGCTGAACTGGTCGCCAGCTTCACAGTATGGTTTTATTGACGCAGTGGATTTGGCGGCAAGCATTGGTGAAAACACAGCAACGCCAAAAAACAACTTATAAATATTTACATTTTGTTTAGGAACCCGATAGTCTGGAAGGGGCTGAGAGAGAGTTTAATACTTCGTATCAAACGAACTGACGGTTACTATAAATCCTTGATGGTACAGAGAGATCTCTCCTGGTTGTTTAAATAATAATAATAATAATAATAATAATAATAATTAATAAATAATCATAATAAACGATTCCGCGCCTTGTTATATTATCTGTTACGTACATTTCCTCTGCATTATGGCGTCACTGAAGTATGACGTAGCATATAATAAGTAACACGTGGTAACCATTCTTACAGTAAGTTTGACGTTTATTTTATTTAATTTTCCACCCTTTCTTTAATATCCTAAAAATATATGTGGAATATTTACATTTTTCTTTGCTCACATATTTAATTTACAAGTTCGTTGTTTTTACGATGAAACATACAGTTCAACGTTTCCGAAAACTGAAAGATAGGCATTATGATTATTATTTTTGATATACATATATATATATATATTTTTTTTTTACCCTTTTCCCTTCTTCAGATGTTTGACAGGATTGTTGTTGTTGTTGCTTTCTTTTTTCTTTTTTTTTCCACATCCACTTATTATTATTATTATTATTATTATTATTATTATTATTTCTTTTTTTGTTTACTTTTTCTTTTCTTTACTTTTTGTTTTGACGATGAACTGAAATTAAAATCAATAAATATTTTTATAGCGCTAAACTTTTATATATAATTATTATATCACTAATATCATATGCATATCGGTGTTCAAACACCCTCACGTAAATTTCTTACACGTACGATGACATAAAATATCAACAATGCACATCAAACTATGGTGTAAGTAAGTAGTGTTACGCACGTTCAATTGTAATACAAACAAATGATCAATTATTATTACAACTATGACGATAAACAAACGTTTATTTATTTATTTATTTATTTATTTTATTATTATTATTATTATTATTATTATTATTATTATATTAGTGTGTGTGTTTTTTTGTGTTTTTTACTCATCCTTCTTTTTTCAACTCAGCTTATTTACTTCTTTTTTAACAAACCAGTATACACAGTAATATTTTTATTTCTGTTTCTCTCGCTCTCTCTTTATCTATCTATCTATCTATATATGTGTATATATATATATGTATTTTTAAAATTCTGCATAAGGTCACTCTGTTTAATCTGGTTTACTGAATTGCTATGATGTTTAAATGAAAGATTTAGCTTATGACATAGGATTTACGTCTTGGTTTTCATCTTGTCCGAGTTACCTGTCTTACCTATGTAAAATTAACTGTAACAACGTACTTGCCAGATATATGACATTTGTTTCCTATTTAAAGTATATATATATCAACAATGTATGAACAAAATGATTAATCTAAATACTAGTTTTATTTATTATTGGAAGAAACATACTATAGGTAATAATTATAACAAGCACTTGAGCAGAACTTCATAGATATCAAAATCATTTTTTTTTTTCCTAAGGCATTATTACACAAATACAGTAAAATTAACAAACAACAACAACAGTCCTTCCCAATTAATAAACTTAAAAGGAAAAAGAAAAGAAGAAAAATGCATACAGAGTTCATAACCACATTGCCCTGATTTCTTTATTGGATATTTCAAAAACATTTCAAAGAAATGACTTCATACAATTACTCAGTCTCTGATTTACGATATAGATAAAAAGGAAATGAATAAAGTCTGCTTAAAGTCTGCATTTTTGTTTTATCACCAAGCATGAATTTCACGAATTTTGAGTGACTAGATCATTAGATTTAATCTGTGTAGCTTTTTCGTTTGTATTCACTACTATTACTACTACTACTAATAATAATAATATAAGAAGAAGAAAATACTGGCAGCAGAAAAATAACTGCAGTTGCTAATAGTTTTGTCGACTTCTGTTACGTATCTTGAAAAACAAAATCAGATTATCTATTAATTCTTATTTTCTCATTTCAGTTTCTTGTTTTATTTTTTTTTAACAGCATGGCGGGGAGGGTGGCCTTGTTCTTCCTTGTGGTTGTCATGGCGATGCATGCCGGCGTCACTCTTCGTTTTGACGACGGTTGCATAATTTCGCCATTATCCAGGAGCCACAGGAACCTCGTCAACCTGTACTCCGCCAGCTTCCAGGCAAGTCCCGATCCGGTCCAGGGAATTCACCTGTCTCTGGCGGGCAGTGCGGCAATGCGAGTCGTCTGGCTAAATCCCACGCCGTTCCGGAACGGACCTTTCTCTCCGGAGTGCATATACGGACTGAAGCCGTACATACTGAACAAGTCGGCGGCTGGGATTTCCTACACGTACAGAGGAGGGTATTTCAACCTCACCCTGAACACCGTTCTACTGCAGCTGGGCGAGCTTACAGCAGTCAACAAAACCTTCTTCTACCAGTGTGGGGACAAGAACTACGGCTGGAGTAGGATCAACAGTTTCACCCAGCAACAGTGGGGCGTGACGAAGCTAATGGGATCGCACGGCAGCGGGACGGAGTGCCACAAAAAGGCAAACTGTTTCTTCGATTCGAAGGCACCGATCATCGGCGCTGTTGGCGATCTGAGCATCATCGAGGGCAGATACACGATCGCGTCCCTGTCCGAGCTGGCCCGATCCAAAAGCATGCAGTTGCTCATTCACGCCGGCGACATCACGTACGCCGACACGTTCGGCGGCAAAACGCAGAACAACAGCTTCGCGTGGGTCGACTACATGAACAAAATCGAGCCGATCGTCAGCCGCCTGCCGTACATGCCGTCGCCGGGAAACCACGAGTCCGAGTTCGACTTCGCCGCCTACCTCAACTGGCTGAAGGTACCGTTCAAAGAGAGCGGCTCCTCCTCGCCTTTCTGGTACTCCTTCGACTACCTGGGCGTCCATTTCCTCGCCTTCTCCACGGAGCACGATTTCAGCCAGAACTCGGACCAGTACCGCTGGATAAAAGCCGATCTGAGCGCAGCCAATGAAAACAGGTTTGCCGTTCCGTGGATTTTCGTCTTCGGGCACCGACCGCTGTACTGTACCAGCGTCGAATGCAAGATACGTTGCGAGGTACAGGCTCCCGAGCTTCGGTCGTATCTGGAGGACTTGTTGTACCATCAGCAGGTCGATGTGTTCATGTCGGGTCACAATCACCAGTACGAGAGGTCACTTCCGGTGTACAAGGAGCAAGCGCTTCAACCAGATTACAACAATCCTCAAGCACCAGTTTACATTGTCAACGGCGGTGCTGGTAAGTTGTTGTTGTTGTTGTTGTTGTTAGTGGTAGCAGTAATAAAAACGGTCATATTAGTTTTAATAGTTGTTGTAAAGTAGTAATAAAAAGAGTTCCAGGTTAGTCATAGTAGCTGTAGAAGCAGCAACAGTAGTAGTAACAGTAATAATAATAATAGTAGTGGTAATAGTAGTACATTAAAGGTAAAAGCTATAGGAACAGTAGTAATAGGTTGAATAAATAAGTAGATACTAGATAACTGAAATAAAAAAGTAGTAGTAATCCTTCTTTTATAGTAGTAGTAGTTGTAGTTCTTGAAGTAGTTATTCTTGTTATGGTTGTATTAATACTAGTACTAGTAGTAGCGGTAGTAGTTGTTGTAGGTTTTTTCTTTTTCTTTTTTATAGTAGTAGTAGTAGTAATTGCTGTTGTTGTTGTCCTTTTCCTCTTCCTGCTCCTCCTCCTCCTCAAGCTTCTTCTTCTTCTTCTTCTTCTTCTTCTTCTTCTTCTTATTATTATTATTATTATTATTATTACGTTAGTAGCAGTAACATTAGCTGTGGTTATTATGTTTGTAGGTAATCCAAGTTTCAATGATCCGACCTTTGAACCCAAAGTGCCGTGGCGTGCCTATGATGAACCAACATTTGAAACTGGTTATTTGCTTTTTCAAGCAACTCGAACTGAACTTCGGTTTCAGTACATGGCCAGCAAATCTGGCCGAGTTTTAGATAGATTCATCATCACCAAAACACGATATTGAAAAAAATAATGTAATTGCTATTCAAAATGAATAAAAGTAATGTAATTAGTATTTAAAATTGAAGAAAAAGTGTAATTAGTATTTAAAATTGAAGAAAAAGTGTAATTAGTATTTAAAATGAATAATAATAAAGTAATTAGTATTTAAAATGAATAATAATAATATAATTTGTATTTAAAATTAAAAAATAATGTAATTAGTATATAAAATGAAGAAAGATAACGTAATTAGTATTTAAAATGATGAAAAACAATGTAATTAGTATTTAAAAAAAAAAAAAATAAAACGAAAATAAAATAAATTTAAAAAATGAAACACCAGCAGTTAAAGAAAACATCAAACAAGCAAAAAAATAAAAGAAAAAATTTTTTTTTTTTTTTAAAAATTGTTAAAGTGGAGAAAAAAGAGATTATTATCAAATCATGATAAAAAAAATTAAATTTTCCATTGGAAATAAAGCATATATCTATTAATGCTTTAATTTTAATCAGTTAAAAATACATCATCTAATTGTTAATTAGAGTAGGTCAATAATTATAAATAATTTGTAAGAAAATTCGAAAAGAATTATTTAAAATACTTCTTCTTTTTTTCTTCTTCTTCCTCTTCTTCTTCTTCTTATTATTGTTATTATTATTGTTGTTATTATTATTATGACTGTATCATTATTTTTTGTCTGTCTTACTAAATTAATATTTAAATGAGTGAAAAATATAATGATACAGAAAAAAAAAAAAAGGTTTGGTCTACAGTAAATACGTTTTATATAGATATATAAAAATTTATCATACATTGTGTGTATATAATTAATTTATTCAATACATTGTTATTTAGATTATCTTTATAATTATTGCGTATTCCTGAAATAAATATTTTTGAATTTACTTAATAACTTTTGTTTTTTTATATATATATATATATATATATATATCTATATATATACTGGTGCTTTAGAAAGAAAAAACTTTTAGGCATTTCCCTTTATGGAAAAAAAAAAAAAAGAAGAAAAATGTAGAGCACCACAAAACAAAACTGATTAATTTTCTGTTATTAGGACTCAATATTAAAGGTTCTAAATATTTCTCAATATGTTACAATCTTCGCAGAAAATCTATTTTATTTTCATTTTTATATTTTTTTATATTTTTTATTGATTTATTTATTATGTTATTATTATTTTTTATTATTATTATTAGTATCCAAAATGGTGTGTTACGTGTACCTAACTACAGACAGGAATGAAGAAACTATTATCATTAATAACACTGACAGAGCAGTGACCAGAATGGGAATTAGCCGATGTGGAGCTCCGACAAGGACCGGTCCTGCAACGTTCCCTTCTTTATGAAAATGATTTTGAAACGAAAACAAAATAATTTTTCTTTCTTTCTTTCTCTCGCTGCTAAAACGAGTCTGATGAGCTTTCATCTGTTAAACATAAAATATCGTGATTAGTGTTAATAGAATTTGTTTGCTGATAAATCAAAAATAAAGTAATGCTATAACTATAATTACTATTCAGGGAATAAATAAAATAAAGAAGGGAAGTAATTTGCCTTTTAGTAACAATCATTTAATGGAGTTATTTACCTTGGTTACGGAACGGCTGCGTTGAAATGATATATCTTTTTATTAATCAGTGCTGATTTTCTGAAATACACGCTGATTTACTCTCATCTAATATTAAGGTTATTTTATAAAGGAAACTATTTTTTTTTGCATGATTTTCGAAGAAACAATAACTCTGAAACCAAATATGACTTCTTTTGGTTTTTCATCAAAAATTGATTTAGATTTTATGGTAAATATGCTAATGTTAATATTCACCAAACAGAATATAATTTATCTTCTTTTTTTTTCTTCTTTTTCAAATACAGTTTTTCTTCGTTAGTCAGTCTCTCTCTCTCTCTCTCTCTCTCTCTCTCTCTCTCTCTCTCTCTCTCTCTCTCTCTCTCTCTCTCTCTCTCTCTCTCTCTCATAAATACATAAATATATATATGCACAAACAAGTCTGTATCTTAAGTGTTTGAAATATGAAATACGTCGGAATTTCTGCGATGGATGAAATTAATCGACCGATCATGAAGTAAGCTGGTGTACTCCCTAAATAAAAAAGAAAAGACAATGAAAGCTTTTAGCTACAATATATGCACAACTGCACAAATGCTTACACAATAATAATAATAATAACAACAACAACAACAACAAAAAAATAAAGAAAACAGAATAAAAAATAATATTACAGGCCTACCAATAAAACCAAAACACAAAAAAAAAAAAAAAAATAAAAAAAAAAGAAGAAGAAATGAAGAAAAAAAATGGTATGAAGTAAATAAATGTACCGGTCAAAACCATTTTTTTTTTTTTTTTTTTTGTGTGAAAAAGTCTGGAATTATATAATAATGTGTAATTACGGTCGTCATAGAGATGCTAACGACGATCTCCTAACATATTGTTTACGTCATAGAAGAGGTGCTGAAAAATGATTACTTACATGTCATGACGTGTTATTTTGTCATAACTATTTGTCGTATGACTGTGGTGCAAGAAAAAAATAAAGAATAAAAGGAATAACGATGGTGATGACGATGATGATGATGATGATAATAATAATAATTTACATTTTAAATAAAATATAGTCATACTCCTATTTAAAAACTATTTACTTATATTATTGTTATTATTATTATTTATTATTATGATTATTTAGTTAGTAGTGGTAGTATAACGATAAGGCAAATAATTAAAATGTTTTTTTCTAAACTTTTCAAATTTATGAGCTTAAGAGAAAACAGTTTCATTATCAGTAGTAGTAGTAGTAGTAGTAGTAGTAGCAGCAGCTGTAATTGTTGTAAGTAACTGTCATATTAGTAGTCGATATTTTAACAGCGCTAATAATAAACTAAACTAATATAAAATGTCATGGCTGAACAAACAATTCATCATTTAAATCCTTTATTTATTGCATTACCAGTTTTCTGAAGGTTAATCGCAGAATCAAATTAAAAAATAAATATATAAAAATAATTTACAAATGTATTATAAGAAGAGCGAAAGTTTCATTACAAAGATAATTTGAGATATTGAATTAATTCTTTCAAAAATAAGAATTTACCTAATTGACCGCTTTTTTTTTTTTTTATAAATTCTTTTCCTTAGTTATTATTATTATTATTATTAATAGAAAATTATTTTTAAGAGAAATAAAAAAAAAAAAAAAAAAAAAAAAATAAAAAAAAAATAAAAAGGGTTGTTTAACTGTAATCATCTCTGGATTAATGTAAAACATATTCAGCGCTTTATGAACTTTGACCTTCTTTCTAACTGCTTATCCAGCGAAAAGCAGTTCACTTTCCTGTACGCTTTCATTTACAAATTTCGAGATGGTGGTTTCCCCATCTCTGTTACGTTTGTTCTCTTCAAAAAGCTGACCCGGAGCATTTCCTGTTGAAGGAGGAAAATATTTGCATCATATTCATTTTCAAGAACGAGATATTTCCTTACAAAAGAAGGATGATAACGAGAACTCATTATGTTCTCGTTTGCAAATACTTTATTAAATAATTGAGGGCGGGTCTACGTATCTTTGTGTAGTGGGATTTGTAGTATGTGTGATGGTGTATCAGTGCTGCTATGTAATAGAGTGCGTGCGCGTGCACGTGAGTGGGGTGTGTCGGTGAGTGGGTGTGTGAGTGTGCGTATGGATGGATATGCGCGTGCGTGTGTATAGTAGATAAGAGAGAAAGAGAATTAAAAAAACCACTAGATTTAGGATATCTTAATGGTATAATAATAATAATAATAATAATAATGATGATGATGATGATGATGATGATGATGATGATGACAATAATAATTATATAACAACAACAGCAACAACAACAATATTAATAATAACAACAATAACAATTATGACAATAAAAGCAATTTTCTTACTACTACTACTAATAATAACTGTAATGTAACACGATATTGTGTAAAATCAGCATGTTTATTTTTAAAAGGGTCGTTAAAAAGTCCTTACTGTTTCGTAGATATTTACAGCATTTTAATTCTCAATATAACTTAATTCGCGAACACAACAAACCAAATTAACCAGTCACAATGAACTAATCAGAGCATCCTTAACTGTAGGCATTATTCGTGTACAATGGACATTAATTATTATATTGTAAAGACTGCAGGCAACACTTCTTTCCTTAACATTTTAATTTGTCCTTGTTAATATACAACCCCCCTATACAATATTTAGGTTTGATCATCTTTGTGTGAAAAACAATTAATATATATATATATATAGAGAGAGAGAGAGAGAGAGAGAGAGAGAGAGAGAGAGAGAGAGAGAGAGAGAGAGAGAGAGAGAGAGAGAGAGAGAAACTAACGAAGAAAGGCTGTAATGAAGAAAAAAAAAAAAAAAAAAAAAAAAAAAAAGATAAATTATATTCTGTTGGGTGAATATTAACATTAGCATATTTACCATAAAATCGAAATCAATTTTTGATGAAAAACAAAAAGAAGTCATATTTGGTTTCAGAGTTATTATTTCTTCGAAAATATGCAAAAAAAAATAGTTTCCTTTATAAAATAACCTTAATATAAGATGAGAGTAAATCAGAGTGTATTTCCTTTGTCTGAAAAATAATTAATATATATACTGTTTCTTCTTCTTCTTCTTCTTCTTCTTCTTCTTCTTCTTCTTCGAGAGAGAGAGAGAGAGAGAGAGAGAGAGAGAGAGAGAGAGAGAGAGAGAGAGAGAGAGAGAGAGAGAGAGAGAGAGAGAGAGAGAGAGAGAGAAACTGTTTATTGTGAATTGTTTCAAACTGATGGTTAAATCATTGCTACTTATGTTTCCAATAACATTGGGGTTAGAGATACAGTTGCAGATATTATCTAAATCTTTAATCTTTATCCCTAGTGTCAACCTAAAACAGAAATATTACCTGTTACCCATATCAGGACTCGATCTCAGTAACTACAGAGTGAGTTACACGTCACATATGTATAATGTTAATTATCATCATCATCATCATCATTATTTTTATTATTATTATTATTATTATTTTTAATCACAAATGTAAAGTTATTTAATTTATTAGTCTTATTTTTATTAACCATTTTCTGTTCTTTATTAATCGTCGTTATTTTTACTTAGAAAAATAATAAAACTGTCTTCGGTATATTTATTCAATTTTAAATCAACACACCATCAAACTTTAACCAATCAAAAAAAAAAAAATAATAATAATAAAAAATAAACCATATTCTAAACTTATGGACAGAAAAAAAAAAAAAAAAAAAAAAAAAAAAAAAAAAACAGGAAAGAAAGAATAAAAAAAGAAGCAAAGAATGAAAAAAAAAAAAATAATAATAATAAAATAAAATAAAATAAAATAAAAGAACGTAGTTTGTACGTTAATAAAGAGGCTGATTGTTCATGAAAAAAAGAAACATATTATTTTCTTTCTTAACGGTATTCAGAAATGTCATCCGAAAAAAAAAGAAGAAAGAAAAAAAAAAAAAAAAAAAAAAGAATCTACCAAGATAACGCTAGTCACGCCGTATTTAATGTAATCCAATTTACCGATATATCTATCTCTCGGTTTATAGTTACGAACGACTGTGGGACCTCGCGCGAATCAATAGCGTTAACATCAAAACCAATCTCCCGATCTCGCATCGAAAGAGAAGCAAAATCCTATTCACACTGTGTGTATGAAGCACTTGTTTGGCGTCATCCCAAAGATTTGGCAGGCACGGACATGAGTGACAATCGCACCCCTCTGTGGTCCGTTTGGGGTATCATGGGACACGGATGTAGCGCATGCTCAGTCGCGAAGTGATACCAGGCAGAAAGGCATCATGTCCCGTCGCAAGCAGGCCAACCCCCGACCGTTAATTACAGGTAAGTTTTGTTTTTACCTTTTTTCCCCGCTTACCTGATCGTTTCGTGTCATTTCGCTAATATTTCGCTGTAAATTTTTTTTTTTCGACTCGAGTCACAGTTGTTTGTTTCACAAATTTAGTGATGGATAGATTGATCGTCTGCTTGAAAATAAATTACGTCGCTAACGCTAACGGATAGGGAAGTTGAATAGAAAACTTCCTTACTTTTCATCATTGTTGGTTAGACAGGTAAATACATATATATACCTGTCCGTACTGTTGTGAATGTATTTATGTTGTCACCTTTTAAATTATCATCGTGCTATCCGATTTCGTTAGTCGAATCTATTATTATTATTTTTAACCAGGGGGTTATATCATTGTCATCATAACCGTTTTGTTGCGAATATCGATACGTAACATCAAGCGATTTTTTTTTTACCTCCTGTGACAGCAGCTTGGCTGGGTGGTTGTCACGGCAACAGGGGCGCGCATCTCGCCTCGCGCTGGTCACGCCCACATTTCCAAGGCGATGTTGATACAGCGGAGGGTATGTTGGGTGGCGCCCTCTTCTGGGGTAACCGGTTGCTGAGCAAAGCTTTTCATCTCAAGTGATGTCAGGCTCGCAGTTAATGTGATAAGAGTACTGAAGTGTTTGCCCAGCTCTTGACTGGTTATGTATGTATTCAATTTAGATTTATGGCCTCAATTTCCTTGAAAAATAGCTTGGGAAATTTTAAACACAAATTTATTTAAAAAAAAAAAAAAAGAAGAAAAAAAAAGAACATCCCAAATTTGCCTCCCCTTTATTTATTTATTTATTTATTTATTTATTATTATTATTATTATTATTATTATTATTATTATTATTATTATATCATTTTATTATTATTATTATTTATATTTTGTTCTTATTATTGTTGTTGTTGTTGTTTACTAATACAGTTTGTGTTTGTTGTGTATGTATGGTATATATTTGCATTGAATAGTTTCCAATTTTTCTCTTTTTTTATTATCTACATTCTTAAAGCCCTTGTAATTTAATCTTTATTTCTTTGTATTTATTTTAATCTTCAACAAATTAGATATTGTTTATTCAATTGTTTATTTAATTAACTAAACTTACAATCTGAATAACTAAATATTTTCATCACTAAAAAAACACACATATAATTTACACACACACACACAAACACACACATGCAACACCAATGGAAAAACATAATAACCAGTTTGTTTTCACATGCCTAAACATTCTCAGAGATATATCAGTGATGTCAATTGTTCAATGAAAAATGTCATCTGTTAAGAAAAAAACAAAAAAAACCAAACTGTTTTAAATGGTAAGGCTTTTGTCTGACATCGGAACAGCTCTAGAAAAATAGTTAAGAGTTACCGATGCTTATTATAAATCTATACAAAGGCAACTGGACGTCTGCCAACACCCATCCACTGCCCACTGACGTCAGAACTAGTTTAGAAGTTCAGTAACCAGTGATTATTGATCTGTGTTGACACTTTGAGTTTATTTTTATTTTCATCTGCTTATTGCTGAATGAAAAACATGCTGGTTATCAAATATTATAAAATCAAAAAATAAAAATAAAAATAAATAAAATGTCCCTGCTCTATGGTTTATGATGAGTAAATTGTTTAGTAATTTATGGATTTTTTCTTCTCTGCAGATTTGTATTAATAATGTAGAGTTTCTTTTTTTTTTTTTTTTTTTTTTTTTTTTTTAATTATTTTTTTTTTTTTTTATAATTATTAAATAATATATTATTATTATTAGCATTTATCGTATATAAACTTGAGATACTTTGTCAGTTTTTACTTATGATGAAATGTTTTTAATTTTTATATATTTTTATATATATATATATAGTCAGTGTTATCTTTATGTAAATGGATTGGAGTAGACTCAAAATTATTATTTAGAATATTATTAATGTTAATTCTTCTTTTTCTTCTTTCTTCTTCTTCTTCTTCTTCTTATTATTATTATTGCTATTACTACTACAACAACTAATACTATTGAAAATATAATAAAAACAAAGAAAAACTATTTAGTAATATTAACTACTTTTCTTCTGAAGAACAACAATCATTATAATGTTTGGGTAATAGCATAATATAGAAAAAAAGAAGAAATTTATTATGTTAAATATTAATTAAAAGAAATTATATATCATAAATCTTTAGGCTGTTTCTGATAAATTAGAATAATACGAATAAAAATTAAAGCATAATTATTATTATTTTTTTAAAAATTAGTTCTGGTTTGCACTTTATTTGTTTACATCTTTATTTATCTATCTGTCTACCTGTTTATTTGATATCTTATGATAAAATCCAAGAATTATAGTGACACCTATGCACCTAATATCCCTCAACCCCATAATAATGAAAACGCTTATCACAGCATCAAAAACAACCACACCCCCATCCAAATATAACAACATAAAATTATACTGCTATGTAAAAATTAATATCAGCATAGCCAGTGACACTTTGTTTTATATAATATGACTCTTAGGCCAAAATCATTACATTGTATTCAAATATAATATGGGTACATTTTATTTTATTTTATTTTATATGTATTATAAATGATGTATTATCATGTCTTACATGTTATTACTGTCAGTGATGTGACACTTTGTTTTACATGCTGTGACTGTCCACTGACTGTTTTAAACATTATGACTATCACTGATGCAGTATGTTATTTTAAACATGACAGTCAGTGATATTGTACTTTATTTTAAACATTATGACTTGCAGTGATGTGATACTCTGTTTTACATATCATGATTTTCAGTCACATGGTACTTTGCTTTACATTCTATGACTATCAGTGATGTAATACATTGTTTTAAACATTACTTTCAAATGATGTATCACATTATTATGATCAGAGTTATAGTTGCATTATTTTAAACATTACTGTCAGTGATGTAGTACATTATTTTAAACATTATAACTGTCAATAATGTAGTACAATATTTTAAGCATTATGACTGTCAGTGATGTGGTACATTATTTTAAATTTTATGACTGTCAATGATGTGGTACATTGTTTTAAACATTATGACTGTCAGTGATGTACATAATTTTAAACATTATGACTGTCAGTGATGTGGTACTTTATTTTTAAACATTATGACTGTCAGTGATGTGGTACTTTATTTTTAAACATTATGACTCTCAGAGATGTGGTAAATTGCTATCTAACTGGTCTGTGTTGATGATAATGATAATGCTGTGATAAGAAATGTAGCCTCGTGGAAGACAGCATCTGTGAGGGTGTGCTTATCAATGTGGTGGCTGCAAGCTGTCCCAAGATAAAGATGTACAACTGTCATCATTGTAGATAAACATGTTTCGTTCTCAATCGAGCTGCAGATGTCATTTCACTATTTGTGAGGAGAAAACACGAAAAGTGATAACGATTTTCTTTTATGCTGTTTTTTGAGCATTATCAAGAATTATCTGCAGAATTGTCTTTTTAAAAATTATTTTTAATAATTAAAAAAGTTTTAGGATATCTCTATTATAAAACTGATAACTATATAAATAAATAAATAAATAAATAAATAAATAAATAATATAATATAAGAAGCCCAGATGTTTTCATTTTATCTTTCTCCTGAATAGAATTTCATTTTTCCTCTACAAGTTTAAAAATTTTTAAAAATCCAAACATGTATGCAAATAATTGTCTTTAAAATATAAATACTTTCCATTATTTTATTTTATTATAGCTGTGATTTTTATTTTTATTTTTTTAAATAAATTTTTTTTTTTTTTTTTTTTTTTATGCAATGCAATAATCTCTTAATTTCTTTCTTTATTTAAACTTACAAACCTGTGAATTAATTTGCCTGTATAATTCTATAACTTCTAAATAAAAGTAATCTTTTTATAATTTATAGTTTCATAACTTCTAAATAAAGACCAACAGTTTATAATTAGTCTATAATGATAATTCTATAACCTATATAAAGTTTATCTTCTTACAGTTTGTCTGAATGATTCTATAACCTCTGAATAAAGACCATCTGAATTTCTCACTTTTTTATATACAGTGCTATAACCTCATAATAAAGATTGTCTATTTAATTGTATTATTTTTTTAAATATATTTAAAAAAAAAAAAATTGTGATATCATAACCTTTTGTATAATGCTATAACCACTGAATAGAGACTGTCTATTTTTTTAGTTTTCTTTTATCTAACACTATAACCTTTGAATAAAAACTGTTTGTATATTTTAATTTTCTTTTATATAATACAATATAATAATACTTTTAATTTCTTTTAACATAACCTATGAATAAAGACCAGCTGTTTTTTTTAACTTTCTCATATATATGATTATAACCTCTAAATAAAGACCACATGTGTATTTTAATTTTCTTTTATGCATTACTATAACCTCTGAATAGAGACCACCTGTATACTTTAATTTTTCTTTTATATAGTAATACAGCCTATGAATAAAGAATACCTGCATTCACATGCCACATTTCACAAGATCATCTTGTCAGAATGAATGGCTAAAAAAAAAATTAAAAAAAAAATTCTTAATTCTTTTTACTAATATTGTACATATAGACCAAACACAAAGAAATCACATTTGCTGATTTTTCAAAATCTTTAGTATCCGTATATATATATGTACAGTATTGATTTAACAGGTTGATACAATGACAGTGTACCAGGGAGAGATATACAATAATTGAAATAATGCGTATATATATATATATAGTTTTTTTTTTTTTTTTTTCACAAGTGTTTTGTTGCCTATTCACATCAGCTTCGATCATGGGTAGAGTGGGGTGTATTTGTCAGGATTTCTTTCTTTTTTTTTTTCTTTTCCCTTCTTCTAAAAATATATATGACTTCTTTTTTTCAAAAAAGGCAATTTGTATGGTCATGATTTGTACCATTGGAAATCATTTCTAACGGAACATCCTGTTCATGCTGATAAAGATCTTTATGACTTCTGCAAACAAAATTAAAAGGCTATAATGTTGACCTTTATTTTTATGAAATATTTGGGAGCTTGCAGTTTATTGTGAAGAACACGCAACTCCACCCGAACCTAACAAAAGATGATATGCATCTGATTGTGTTGCTGCATATTTGCATTGATGGAGATTTATGAATTGAAGCTTTTAAAATTGTTTTAAAGCATTTATTATTATTATTTTTTTTTTTTCTTGGCTTTTTGTTTCTTCATTTATTTAGGTTTAGAATTATATTTGTAATTTTTTTTATTATTATTATTTTTTATTTTATTATATTTTTAATTTATATATTGTTATATATAAATATTATTTTTCAGTAAACGACCCTTCACATGTAACCTGCTCTTAAATCACAATGACTATGATATGGTTCATGAAACAGAACATATCACACAAGCTAGTGATGTTTAAATTGTATACAAAATTATTGATTTTTTAAAATTTTAAATATATATTTCTTTTATAAGAAGACCCAACTGCGTGATCTCATGCACATCATGTCTGTTTTATTCATTTTTTATTTGAATTTGAAACAAATTTAATACTGTTTCATTGCTGCTGAAAGGTTAACAGAAATAAATCAAACTGTTTGATCTCTGTTTTATCAATACTCTGTGTTACATTGTAATACCTTTGTAAACATTGGCTATGATTAGTCATTTCTCCACAATGAATGAATGAATGAATGGATGAATAATTGCTTTACATTTTTTTTTATTCACTTTGGTAATTTTTATTTTTTTTTTTTTTTCAAAAAAAAAAAAAAATTAATTAAAAAAAAAATTGTTAATGTATGTTTGTGCATGTGTTTGTGTGTGTATATGTTTAGTTCACATATACATTGGTAAAAGTAAGCCAATTTTATTGTTACAATGAATTAATTCTGATACCTAGTTGTTTTATATATGCTATACATAGCTGAGCATAAACTATAGTCTTTATTACTGAAAGTGATGTTCCAGTTTGGTAATGGAGATTTGATCCTATGAACTGTCATTCCTCAGTCAGGTTTTGTTTATGATGAACAAAATGCTTCTCCTTTCCCAGACAAAATATTATGTTTACAGGTCTAAAATACTGATTTTTGGGATCATACAAGTATTATCAGTTATTTATATTTTAATAGGTCTGAATTATGATTTCATCTCATTTTCATAGTTCCATCCATCTGTTTTGTCTGTCTGTTCATCCAGTCCAGTTTATTTCCTTTTACTGGAAAAAGAAAAGAATAGCCACTGCAAAAATAAATTAAATAAATTAAATAAATGAATAAAACAAAACACAACAAAAAAAAAAAAAATATTTTTATTATTTAATTTCATATTTATTTTTTAATATTTAAATCTTGTTAATTTAAAAAATATATATATTATATATATATATATATATATATATATATATATTTTAATTTTATTTATTAATTAGTATTATTATTTTTAATTTTTTTTATATTTAATTTTAATTTTTATTTTTTTTTTTTTTTTTTCCTGTCTTTTTCTTTATGTCAGTCAAACAACAGTTAGAAAAGTATTTTATTCCACCAAAGGTTGAGCACGCCTAACACGGGCCACACCATCAGGGTATCAGCTAACAACTGCATTAAACAGCAAGGGTGGGGAGGGGAGGTCTGAACACAACCTCGATAAGCCAACAAAGAAAGACTGGCCAAATTGGCCTTATTACTTACATTTCTACAGCTGTATTTACTTACCTCGAAAAGAAAAAAAAAAAAAAAAAAAAATCATGTTTTATAAACACTTAATCCCCCGATCTGGCTGGCATCCCTTTTGACAAATTTCTGTTATGTGCATGCATCCCGGGCTGATTTATCCCACCTGAATCACACCGTGTCGCATGATTAACTTCCAGTGGTGTAATTAAATACAGCAGGACCTGTGTGTGTGTGTTGCTTTTGTGGGCTTCATGAGAGCGAAGCAGGTAAGTCCCTTCATAGTTTAAGAACGCTGCATGATGGGGCAGGCTTTTTTTTTTTTTTTTTTTTTTTTTTTTTTTTCTCTCTCTCTCTCCCCCCTCGTCGTCTCTCTCCCCCCCCTCTCGTCGACACATTGTCTCTCTCTTCTCATCCTAAGCCTCGTTGCTAAGTTTCCGCCACCGAAAAATCACTGTTGGTAAAATTAATAAGATAAAGAGTTAGCAATGCGGCAAGGGCTGGTTTTTGTTGTTGTTCGTCCTAACAACAACAACAACAGCAACAGCAACAACAGCAACTGGGTGGATAAATAACAGTGGGGGTGTGTGTGTGAAAGAGAGGAAGACCGTTATCCAGATTTATAACAAAAATGTTGTTGTTGTTGTTGTTGTTGTTGATATTGTTATTATTAAGTAAGGAGTCTTGAAGTAGTGTTTCTGTTGATGTTGTTCTGATTTGGGTGGTAGACATTTTTGAAAAAAAATGATTTTGTTAATGATAATTTGTTTGTTTTGTGTGTAGTTTTATTTATTTGATTTATTTGATTGATTGATTTATTGATTGATTTATTGATTTATTGTTTTAATTATTTTATTTTATTTTATTTATTTATTTATTTATTTATTTATTTGATTTATTTATTTATTTATTTATTTATTTATTTATTTTATTTTATTTTTATTTTAAACATCAAAAAAATTACCCCTTTCTTGATAGTTATACTCACAGAATAATGAGTAAGTGCAAATTTCTAAACATCCCATTTTCACATAGAAAATAATATTATTTCAGAATATGTCAAAATTAACTGACCATAAAGCAAATGGATATTATGTTATTAAGTTACTTAACAGAACTGGGTTAAGCTGATGAGAACCCAGAAGGAACTGGGTCACTTAACTGAACATGTTTCTGTTCGATTCAAGGGCAGAACAAGAGGGAATCTGGCTACGAGAGCAAGTTTGGATTGATGAGTTCTGATGGGAATTTGGCTATTCAGTGGGAAACTGTGACTAAGGGAATTTAGTTGTTTGCGATACGGTTTAGATAAGAAGGTTTAAGAGGGACTTAGCAAATAGGAATGGTGTATTGAGGTTATTTGACAGAGCAGTAATGTGTAACTGAATATTGTTGCAAACATATTAAAAGCCTCATAGAAATAAAGTCACTGATGAAAGTAATTCAGTTTGAGGAAAGCAGGAAGATCAATTAGATCATAACAGAACAATTTCAGTTTAGAGGAAGAAGATGGATTATAACAGAATAATTTCAGTTTAAAAGAAGATGCAATTTGATTACAATAGAGTAATTTCAGTTTAGAGGAAGTTAGTTAGATTCCAACAGAATTATTTCAGTTGATAGGATCATATATTATAATAGAATAATTTCAGTTTAGAGGAAGACAGACTGTAACAGAACATTTTCAGTTTAAAAGAAGATGGGAACTTGATTACAATAGAGTAATTTGAGTTAGATGGGGATGGGGTTAGATTATCAAAGAACAATTTCAGTTCATAGGAAGATAGATTATAACAGAATAATTTCAGTCAGATGAAGAAAGATTTGAAAAATTAATTATACATCTTTTCTTTCTTTCTCAAATCTGCATTCACAATAATTATCCTTTTATTCAGCTGAACTCATAGACACAACAATAAATAGTTTATTTTATTTTTTTTCTCTCTCTTAGATTCTTTCTTTTCTTTTTCTTTTGATGCTCTGCACAACAACATCCTTATTATGATCCCTGAAGTTTCATTTACTCTTTTTTAAATTAATTTTTTAAAAAAAAATTTTTTTTGCTTGTTGTTATTGTAATATATGTGTTGTTCCTTGAGTACGCGAGCACTTGCATCTTTTTGTGTGTGATTTTCTCATGTATTTTAATGGGCGGTGAAGTAACTGGAGTAGAGGTTTGTGGTATTTGCAGATACCTAACACGTTAATGTACATTTTCAACTCTGCAAAAACAGTCAGATTCTTCTTCTTTTAAAAATTTACTACAGTTTTACGTAACGTACAATTATAAAGAAATTTTCAAAATTGTTGTAATAAATCTTAAATGTTTTTAAAATCATTTGGTTAATTTTTGTTTATTTTATATATATATAATTAATAAAGTTTGATTTAATTTTATATATATATACACACACACATATATATAATTAATAAAGTTTGATTTAATTTTATATATATATACACACACACATATATATAATTAATAAAGTTTGATTTAACATAAGTTTGTAATTAAAAAGAAAAAAAATATTGTAATAAATTTTAATGTTTTTAAAATATTTGGTATATTTTTATTTATAATTAATAAAGTTTGATTTAACATGTTTGTAATTAAAAATAAATACTGTACTAAATTTAACTGTTTTCAAACAGTTGGTTAATTTTTATTTATAATTTGCGTAGCTTGACAACACATAAGTATATAAATAATTTTGAAAAAAATGTAATAAATTTAATTTTGAAAAATATTTGATTAATTTTTATTTATAATTTGTGTAGCTTGACAACAGATAAGTATATAAATAATTTTTATTAATTGTAAAGTCTGACTTAATGTAAGTGTATAAATAAATAAAAAATGTAATAAATTTAATTTTTATTTATAATTAGTAAACTTTGACTCAAAATAAGTTTATAATGTGTATATTGTTATAGATTGAAATGTTCTTAAACAGTTGATTCATTTTTATTTATAATTAATAAAGTGTTTAAAAATTAAAAACATAAATGTTGAAATAAATATAATTTAATTATCTAATTTTATTTACATATATTAAAGTTTGATTAATAATAACATTAGGTTTAAAAACATTAGTGTAATTGTTTTGTTGGTTTTTTTTGTTTCTTTTTTTTGTTATTAGTAAAGTTTGACTTAATGTAAGAATATAAATGAAATAAAGTTAATAAAATTATAAAAATAATTATTGTTATAAAGTGCTTACAAACATTTCTTTTTTTAAGTTAGAATTACTAAGGTTTTACATAATATGTTATTCAGAGAGAGGGTTTAGGATTTATTAATGTTTTTAATTTAAATAAATTGTTTATAAATATTTGATTCAATTTGTTTATGACTTATGAGTTTCAATACATATAGTAGTAATAATAATAATAATAATAATAATTTTAACAAAATAATAATTACAACAATGACAACAGCAACAAGAAAAATGATGATGATGATGATGATGCATCATTTAATTATTTTATTAAGATGATTATGTTAACAGTGTCATACATATCACAGTGAACTGATGTTATAACATTTAGTTATATTCTGTTAATAAAACAGCTATGTCTTTGTGATGTTAAATAAGCAAGTTTAGATGGCTTTTCAGAAACTAGTATCTTTATTAATAGGTTAATGGCTTGTGTCAGCTGCTCAGAAGAGCACAGATACATAGTAAATAATAGTTTTAGGAAAGTGTTACCACAGCAAAATGTTGTTGTAGTAGATATTGTTGTTACATCTACTACTACTACTAGAAGTCTAATAATTATATGTGTTGTGTAATAATAATAATAATAATAATAATAATAATAATAATAATGAGAGGTAAATGCCTATCATTAAGCTGTGGACTAATCACAGCAGTTATTTTATGTAGGTGTGTGCCTTCCCATAGACAGCAAAACATAGATTTTGAAAAAGTTATCATAAGCTGAAACTAGAAAAATATATAGATTTTTCAAATAAATTTGTGTAATCTGGTATCAACATAAGACTACATTTTCTGGCTAATATAAATAATTGATAATAAAATGTTTAAAAAAAATAAAATAAACAGAAGTAAATTTAAAAAAAGATAACTGCTTTCATGGATAAAATATTGGTAATAAATGACTGAATAAATATCAGAAGATTCATAAAACAATTAAATAAAAATATTCTCAGATAAAATGCATTTATATGGCTAAGATATTGGTAATAAATTTTAAAACTATTCCTGTAAATGTGTGAATTGGTTGAATGCAAAATAGCTTGTTAACATTAATGTTTGTGTTTATGACTGAAATATTGGTAATAAATTGTTAAAAAAAAATTACTTCTATACATTTGAAGTATATAATCTGTTAAAAAAAAAATTACTTATCAAAAACAGAAAAAAGAAAATTTTTTGTTGTAAAGTTATTAAGAGTTATAGATTTAGAATATTAATGTTTGCAAAACTTTTTTGTTTGTTGTTGTTGAGTGTTATAAATGGACAATTTACTGATATATTAATGGTTTGATTTAACTGATAAACTATGTGAGGTTATGAAAAAGTAAGACACTTCTAAACAGATGAGCATTTGTTTTTTTAAATTTATAGACAAGATAAGTAAAAAAAAAAATCACAGACTGTTCAAAAACTGATTTCGGAAATTAGTGTATTGATAGTTTTATGATGTAATGCAATCTTGTCTTATAGTTTATTAAATAAACGAAAAATAATAAAATTCTGGGAAAAAAATGGTGCAGTTAAAACTACAGACTTTTTTTATTTCAAAATCATTTTATTTATTTATTTATTTATTTATTTTAAATTTATTTTTGTTGTTTATTTATTTATTTAGATTTTTTTTTTTTTAGGAGATCTTGTTTAATTTGTTTTTTTTTATAGATTTTTTAAACTTCTTATTATATAAAAACATAAATATTTACTCTTTTTATCATTTCTCATATCAATGACTCTTCTGGCATGTTTTGAAATAATAAAATCTTCTTTCTTTCATTTATAATTTATATATATATATATATATATTTTATTTTATTTTATTTTATTTTTTTGTCTCCATTTTCTTCAACTCCCATTTATTATGTTAAATATAAAACTACACCAATTTTTATTGTGTTTTTTTTTATTTTATTTTTTATTTTTTATTTTTAATTGTCCTGTTTTGCCGTTATGTGTGTGAAATTATGCTTCTTGTACAGGTAGCACACCTGCCAAAGGTGCGTGACGGGGCAGGTAACAGTCAGGTAACACTGATCCAGGTGTCATTGTCATCATTAACTCAGATTGCCAGTCTCCAAGAACGGTTGCTAGGCTCCGTTGAAGCATATCGTGACACATAACCATGAAGTCAAGAGATAAGATGATAACAGCACAAGCAAGGGCAAAAGCTCAGAATGCTGCCGTTATCGTTTGTTTAAAAAAAAAAAAATAATAATAATAATAATAATAAAGTTTTAAAATCTCCTCAGATCACTGATTTTTTTTTTTTAAGTTGTGGGATACTGAGGTAGTTATTTTTGAAGTTTGATAATAATTTGTATTTTTTTTTAAATTTTTGTTATCCTTGTTTGTATTGTTAATTAAAGTTTTGATGGGATGATGGGTTTTTGATTAGTTTACCCAAGTCAGAACCATTATTTTAGAGATATTCATGATTATAAATTTTTAAAAATTATTTTTAAAATGTTTTAAAATAATATTATTTTCTCTAGTGATATATATTAATATCATTTTTTTTAATTTATTATTTTATTTTTACATTTAAAAAAAAACATTATTAGTAGCAGTAATAGTAGCAATAGTAACAGTAGTAGTAGCAGTAGTAGTATCTGTGTAGTTGTAGTACTGGTATTAGCATTAGTAGCAGCTGTAGTCACAGCAGTAGTTCTTCTGATAGTAGTCATAGAAAGTAGTAACAGCAGTACTAATAGCAGCAACAGCAGAAGAAATAACACCAGCTTCAAATAACATCCTTAATATTTACTTTCTCACAAGAAATTTAAAACTTTCTCAATCCCTGTTGCCTTGGGTAACCTCCAGACACATCCATCATTCTGTGGTTTTGGGGAGGTGACAAATGTTTTTATAACTTAACTAAATGCACACCCAAATGTCCTGGATCTGCGAGCAGGGTGTGATTAATTGCCCCACTCCCTTTTCAAGATGAGAAGACGATTTCTGTGCATGCCGATGTCATGAATATTAAGATGCACTAAACAATATGGGATTTATGTGGTTTAAAATATTGCTCAAATTTTGAAAATTTTTGGCAAAATAATTTTAACTGGTTTGTTTGTATCATTTAACACTTTAGTACTCATATCTTTTATCTGTATCATTTATCTTTTTTGTCTTTATCATTCAGCTATTTTTTCCTTTATCATTTAGCTTTTTTTTTAATCTTTATCATTTAACTGTTATCATTATCATTTCATCATTCTTGTTTTATGTTGGAATCAAATTTCACAAACTTATTTGAATTCTCTATTTCTTTTTCTAGCTTTTGGTTATCATTAATTTAATCAAAGACTGTGGTATGTGTTCTGCTGTCTATGGGAAGGCACACACATATATAGAGATAACTGCTAAGAATGACAGACAGCTTCATTATAGGCGTTTACCTCTCATTATTATTATTATAACAAAATCTAACACTCAACATTTTTGGTCTTTATCGTCCAATTCTTTTATCATTTTCATACAATTCTTTTTATCTAATCACAACATTAACTCTTGTTTTTTATTGGTTCCTCAGTCTCAAATTATAATATTCTTAAACTTATAAATTAGCCTTGATGTCAACCATGTTGACTTTACTGTTGTCCTGTATATTTGTTCCGCTTTGAGATAACATGGTAGGTATCATTTGGTGCATGTAAACATTTGAGCTATGATGATTTTTCTCTATAACAGCTGAGTGTGTGGAATAAACGAGGTATTTGTCATGTATTATCATATATGACATTTATGTGTCTTGTCAGTGACAGCTGAGAATAGAGGTACATGACATCTATACACGTAAATTGCCAATGACGTTTCTTTCAATATATTTTTATTTTTTTCCACTTCAATGTATCTCTGTTGTTTTCTTAATTTCATTCATTCAGTCATTATGTCATTCTTTCCATTTTTTATAGTATTTTTCATTCATCGGTCATTCTTGATTTTTTTCTTTTTCTTTCGTTTTATCTTTATTTTCTTTATCATATTATGTATTTCATTCATTTAGTCCTTAATGCTTTTCATTCCTCCTTCATCATTCTGTTTTTTTTTCATCTATGCTTTATTTTTAACCCATATCTTTAAGGCAGTACATTCTTATGTTATTCAATCCTGTATCTGCTACCCAAATAATTATTTCGTTTATCAATCATTTATTCAGTTAAAGAATTCTGAATTCAACATTAATGTCCACAAAATTCTTAATTCAGTTCTCCTTTATTTAGACAAAGAATTCTTAATTTATTCAGTCCTTTTTCTTAATGTTCACTAAATTCTTAATTCAATCCTTCTTTATTCGGACAAAGAATTCTTAATTTATTCAGTCCTTTATCTTAATGTTCACAAAATTCTTAATTCAATCCTTCTTTATTCAGTGGAAGAATCCTTAATTTATTCAGACCATTATCTATTCATCTAATCCTTTTATTTTATTCAGTTAATGAATTCTGATTTTATTCAGTCCTTGTCTGTTTACTGAATTCTTAATTCTGTTCAGTTCTTTATTGAATAACTGTCATCATTCATCCAACATTTTATTTCCATCACACAATCCTTTTATTCAGCAATTTTTATCCTTTTATAATACTTTCCTCTTTTTTTTCCTTTTATTGTTTCTTTATTTTCATCTTACTTCATTCCTGTTTTAATGTTATAGATTCAAGCCAAATAAATCACCATAAAAACCAAATTTTAAAAACAAATAAAATATGTTAAAAAAAAACAAATAAAAAATTTAAAATTCGTGATAAATTTATATTTTATGTCTTTTCAAGCCCTGACCTAATTGGCAGTTATTTCTGCTGGAAGAGATTATGTAACTAACTGGCTGCTACCCAGAACTTTAGCAGTTGCGTAGACAAGACACATTTTTTTATTTTTTTATTATGTTAGTAATTTTTATACTAACAGACAGCACAATCCACACCCTCTAAAAACAAAAATTGTTAACAGTATTTAAAAAATTTCATACCTCAAATTGTAAACAGTTTTAAAGAATCTAAAAATTCCCCAAAATTGTGAAAAAGAATTAATTTTTTTTTAAAAATCCCCAAATTGCATTCAGTATTAAAGAATCAACATTCACCAAAATAGTAAGCAGTATTAAAGAATTTTAAACATTTACCCGAAATTGTAAACAATATTAAAGAATTATTTAAAATCCTAAACTTATCAGTAGTTTAAAAAACAAAAAAAAAAAAAAAAAAAAAAAAAAAATAATAGAATTAATTTTTATATATGGAAAAAACAAAAGGTTCATGAATCTTCAGGATTTGTGATTGTGAAATGACAAAAAAAAATTGACTTCAGATCTCGAAGAAAGATTAATAAATAAAAATTAAAACAGTGAAACCTTCCAGTTAAAAAAAAAAAAATGAAATATATATATAATAGTTATCAATAGAAAATAATAGTTTTCTTTTTCTTATTTTATTTAAAATTAAAAAAAAAAAAAATTAAATTCAGTCCAAACTGACTCTTCATATTTTTAAATTTTATTTTTTTAAAACTTGTAAAATAAAAAATGAAATAAAAAGCCAGTGAGTTTACATTACTAAGCATAATCTGATAGAATAAAAAATAAAAATAAAAACATGAATAATATGCTAGACTCAGTAAACCATCTTAAATATCACAAGACTGCTGGCATTGATCGATAAACAGTAGTTTTTTTATTTCTTTAAATTTCTAAGTTAAATTCACCCTCTGTTCAACCCTTCATCCATATGGTTTTCCCACAGCTCTCTTTTATTTTTTTCTTCTTCTTTTTTTTTTATTTTTTTTTTATTTGTTAGCAAATGTTCTGCTTATTGGTTGCTTTCAATAAAAACGGCTTCTTTTCAAAGCTTTTCAATATATCAGCATTGTTGTAACGGTACTATACCATAGCTTCAGTGTCCCGAAGTCAAAAGCCATTTTATACACACATCAGGGTACGTCAGCTTTGCAAAGCAGCTGATCCAAAGCAGTACATACAACATACACACACACATACACATACATATCTGAGTGTGTGTACGGGGTATTCTTGGCAGGTAACCCAGTCCATCCATTCGGGTCCCCGCCCACCTTTGACGGTGGTTTTTTTGTAATCAAAAGGATGCTGCCCAGACTTGTTTCCTTGCAGTCTGCGGTTGTGGCGACCAAGTTATGTGTTGTTCGCTGTTTGTGTATTCAAAGATGTATTGAACAGCTTACTGTTTGCACAGCTCAGCCAAGCAATAAATACATTCTCCCATCTCCAACTCCGCATTGCCCAGCAGCCAGTAGGGGTGGACTGTGGGTGGGGTAAATAAAGGTGGAGGGTGGGATTTTTTTTAGGGGGGGAGAGAAAAAGAGAAAGAAATTCCAACCAGTCTTAAATGAAAGTTAGCTCAGATACGATAATGGGTATTTTTATAAATAGAAAGAAGAACTGGTTGGTGAAAAAAAAAAAAAAGAAAAATAAAGTAATGATTGATCTAGGAAAAGATTTCAGTTCAATGATATTCGGTGAAGTGAAAGAGAAAAAAATTTAAAGCAATATTTTGCATCCTGGTTGCTAGGTACACAGTCATTGATCAAAGTCCAGAGCATGGCCACTTCAGTAGAAGCAGAAAGAACTTGACTTAACTCTTTTTTTTCCCCCCTCATTCTAATATATAACGAAAGTGACACTTATCAGTAACTTTCCTTTTTTTTAATTTTTTTTTTATTGGTTTTGGGTTGAAGGGGATGATGGAGCTGATTACATATTTGATAAGGTTACTTGGAAAATAAAGAATTAATAAGATTTTGACAAGGAGAAAAAAAAAAAAAGAAAAAGGGTAGGATAAGAGGGTAAGGAGGAAGAGAAAGAAAAATAGAAACTGTGTGTGAAAGAGAGAGCAGAAGAGAGACAAAAAAAGGTATAAAGTGTGTTTGAGTGTGTGAGAGAGAGAGAGAGAGAGAGAGAGACAGAGACAGAAACAGAGAGAGAGAGAACAAAGGATAAGATTACATTTAAGAGAAAAGAGAGTGATTTTTCTCATTCTTTACATAACAATTAACAGAAAACTATTTAATTGTGCTCTAGATGTCTGAATAAAATAAGACATTAATGTCAATGAAATATCATGGCTGTCATGGGTAAAACACAGGAGAAATGATTGTCGACTAATAGAACTGTTAATCTGAACCATAATAAAATCTTTCCTCTCACATAGTCAGTATAAACCCTGATTACTGCCAACATATCTATTAATATATGTGATCGTATGACAAGAAAATACTTCCTGAGGTAACTTGGGTTAATCCTTACAAACATTTCGATACCACTTAACACTGAATGATTCATGTCATTTTTCCATCATAAAGCAGTTCTTGAAGATTCCTTTTTTTAATTTTTTTTTCTTTTTTTTTTTTATGTATGTTAACCAGCATACATTACAACACACTGGTTAAGTATTCGGGTTTTAAAAATGTGTAGGTAGTGAGATCGCATCCCCAAAACCATTTCTTGTCCTTCCATAACTGATGGCAAATAAGATTTTTCTTCTAACCTTTTAAGAATACTAACTCTGAGCACAGATCCAGTCTTCTCAAACTCTGCCACCAATACTGATACATACTTTATCACCAAATTAGCATATTAAAAATATTCATGTCATGGTTTTGTTTTACTGAATGACAGTGAATTATCTTTCCCCACAGAATTACCAATTCGTAATTCATTGTGAAAGCTCGTCTATGTAATACTGGCATACTGAACAATGGACTTGCGGTTTTGGTTATCACGAGTAGTCATTTTTTATAAACCAAAGTAGTAAATATAAACCCCACAAAAAGACTAGTTATACTTTTACTTAGTACTGCGTAAGTAATAAAACATTGTTTAAAAATAAAGTTTTTGAAAAACCACTGATGTTATTGTTACCATCATCATCATCATTATCATTATCATCATTTTTATTATTATTATTATTATTATTATTATTATTATTATTATTATTATTATTATTAAACTTTTTCACTTTTAAAATATAGACTGTAATGATTATTTTTTTTTTTTTTTCTTCTCTAATTCTCTCTCTGTCTGTCTGTCTGTCTGTCAGTCTTTGTCTCTGTCTAACTCCATCTCTCCCTGGATATAAATTATGAATATACTGTGTTCAAGGTTATGAATAATTATTTTTAATATTCATAGTTATATATAAATGCAAGTTAGGATGTTATTTGTGACCACCCAAATAGGGCCTCAGATGCCAATTTTAAGATTACTGGCAAGAAAGCTTCAGGTGGTTAATAGATCCTAATAACCCCAACAGTATATTAACCCAGACAACAAAGACAAATAAAAAAGATAAATAGAAAGAATTTGGATAGAAAAAAAATAAGAATGTATAATAATAATAATAATCTAGATAGTTATCTACACATCTGTGTTTGTGTCATACATATTTACTTCCTTATCTGTACATATGCATACACGCACATACATGTACACCAATACACACATACCTGCATACATACATACATAAATACATACATCTACATATAAATACACATGCATGAACATACAAATACATAATATGCATGTATTTGTAAAAATAGACAAACACAAATACATCCACATACATATCAAACACACAATATACATATCAAACACACAACGTACATATCAAACAAACAACACACACACACACACACACACACACACACACATCACAAGCCAGTCAACATACCCACACAATCATGCACACTACTGATCCATCACCATGGATTAGCTCGGCAAACAAAAAAAACCCGTTACATACAAAACGTATTGTATCTGGGGATGGGGGTTTCGTTATCAAGATATCCCACCACCCTACCTTTGGCAAGTGATCAATTGACTGCAATAAAGGCAGGGTGGTTGGTGTGTGTGTGTGTGTGTGTGTGTGTATGTAGATGGTGCAGTTATATAGCTTACATAGCTATGGGGAAAAACCTTTTTTTTTTTTTTTTTTCTTCTTTTCCAAGGAAGCTGTTGTGACGGGGAACAAAAGCTTTTTCTGGGTTCATTGCTCAGATGTGCGTGCATGGAGAAGCCCATATTAGATGACGCCAATTAAGGTCATCGCCTGCATTCTAAGCGGAGGTGCGAGCTTTGCCATGGCCACGGTACATTCGATCAGTAACGGGTGCTGTGTGTTCGTAGCCGTGTGCTCTTTTGTGTAATGCACTGCTGAAAAGAGAAGCCAGTTCCAACATGTTTTTAATTGCTGGCCAAGGCGCGATAAATGTACTGTTGCAGCTATTGTCACATCAGATTTATAGCGAGAATAATAAAAAGTAATGTCTTCTACAAAACGCTGTGTCTCTCTGTGTCTCTCTCTCTCTGTATCTCTCTCTCTCTCTCTCTCTCTCTCTCTCTCTCTCTCTCTCTCTCTCTCTCATTCTCTCTCTCTTTCTCTATCTATCTCTCTTTCTCTCACCTTTGTTTTTTTTTGTCCTTATCTTCTTTTTTTACTCTTCAAATTCTCGTCTTCCAGAGATATATTTTTGTAAACATTAGATGCATGAGAACCTGTATTTTATGTTCATTTTTTTTTTTTTTTTTTTTTTTCTCTGATGGGTTCAATGTTATGCAATTCATTTACATAATTTTTTTTTTTTTTTGTTTTGTTGTTGTTTTGTCGGGTGTTTGGTTGTTGTTGTGTTGTTGTTGTTTTTTTTGATGAGTTTGCCATAGCAACAGCTAATAGTGTTTGTGTGACATCGTTCAGTTCGTATCCCGAGATAAAATGTCTGTGTTTTTAAAAAAAGGTTTTACTCCAGGTGAAGAAGGAGAAATAATGTGAATATTTTATTTTAAAGTTTTAGAATTAGTTTTTTGGATCTTAATATAAGTTAAATGTTATCACAGAATTTGTTGTCTGTTGTTTTTTCCCCATTTGCTGTGAATATCATGAACCAAAATAAAATGTTTCATATTCATACTTAATTCACTGTGTTTTAACATGTTCATACTGAAGTTAATTAGTTGGGCTTTTTTTCAGGTCTATTCTGAATCTGCTGTGTTTTGTCATGTTCATTCTGAATTTATTAGTTGTTTTTTTAATGTTCTTACTCAATTTGATTAACTTTTTCTTCATGCTGAATTTGTCTAGTTTTTATTAACGTTCATACTTGAATTTCATTAGTGGTTTTTTTTTTTTAATAACTGAACTTTATTTAACACTAAGTTAATCTATGTATGCATGCATGTGTATATATATATATATGTATCAGTGTATGTGTTTGCATGACTTGAACATTTTAATTAAAAAAAAAGTGCAGAAAAGTGCACTACTTGGACAAGCAAATTCATTACTGTGGATGCTAGTGTTAGGTAAAAAAAAAAAACATGACACATGATGCAATTATTTCCATATGTCGCGGGTGTGTAATTATCATTCAAATGATGTAGGGCTATGAAGAAAACAATGTGTGTCCTAATGCTCTCTTCGTATTGCTTACTCTGGCATGTAATGTCATCGACTGGGGGCTATAGATAGATAAAAGATGATTCTTTGATACAGACACATCCCACATGATGAATGACAGCAGAGATCAAGCAATGCTGGAGAATGATGGATGAAGATGATACCAGTTTTTAGTGCGATCTCCCGAAGGCACATCACTTTAGATTTGTATACCTGCAATAAAAGCTATTTCTGTACATCACTTCTAATACAGACTGTCACAGATAAAAAAAAAAAAAAAAAAAAAAACAACTAGAGATGGGTTGTGGTACATTTTTTTTCATATGTTGTGTAGTATATATATATATAAAAAAAAATATAGCAGTTTTACTAGCAATAGGGAATGTCATTTGTTTCCTTATGTTCTAGTAAGAATAACAGTTTTTATAAAGCAATGTGGGATGTTCTGTTTTTCATGCATTCTTGTAAAAATAATAATAATAATTTTACTAGCAATATGAAATGTCAACGTTTTCACACTTTTGAGTAAAAATTATAATTTTATAAGCAATATGGGATGTTCCTAATTTTCATATATTGTAGTAAGAGTAATAATTTCACAAACAATAGATTGAAGCAAAAATGATTTTACAAGCAATAACTTACTTAGGATGCCCTATATTTTGAGTGCAATTTAATAAAAGTAATGGTTTTACAAGCAATATCCGGGATGCCATGTTTTTCGTACATTGTAAAAATCATTGTTTTTCAAGCATGGTGCTGTAGTGTTATAAAAACAACAGAAGCAATGTTTGAGGATCCTGTGTAGATATTTCTACATCTTACATGTCACATGGCATGTAGCTGTGCTAAATCCATTCAAAAGGAAAAATATGTAAACTCTTTTTATCTTTCTGATTCTCTAATATCTCTATCTCTGACTTCCTCTCTCTCTCACTCTTCATCACTGTAGGTAACTCTCTCTCTCTCTCTCTCTCTCTCTCTCTCTCTCTCTTCTCTCTCTTTCTCTCTCTCTCATTTTCTCTCTTTCTCTTTTTCTCTCTCTCTTTCTCTCTCACTCTCATATACTCTTTCTTTCTTCCAATTTGTTCTGCTTACCTTCTTTCTTTCCCTCTTTCTTTCTCTCAGACACAATAAACACAGAGCTGTTTGCAGCAGTAAAACTTTATAAAAAAATACAAAAATACTTAAAAATTAAAAAAGAAATTTAGCAGCAAGATATGGTGGCAAGAATTATGCTGAACCACAAATTTCACATTCCCTGTTTAAATCAAGCAATTTCATCCTGGCTAAATTTTTTTTTTTTTTTTTTACTTCGCATGTGTCTCAGAACTCAGTTTTAAATGTCGAGATCAAGACTTGAAAATAAAAAGTTAAAAATAAAAAATAAAAAATGCACCAAGCCACAAGACAGCTAGGTGAAGAAAATGAATGTTTATTATTATTATTTATTTTTTTAATTAAAAAAAAAACAAACAAAAATCTTCTCGATCATTATTCCATCCGAATTCCCTTCCTTCGAAAATTTATTTATATTTATTTACAAACTTTTCAATTTTTTTTTAAAAGTTTAGAAATATTTCCAGACTATCATTTTACTTGTATTTTTTATTTGTTGAGATGTATATTTTTTTAAAACAATTGCTTGAGCTAAATAACATCGGTTACTCAAAAACGAGGAGAACCATTATCTTTGCATTGATAATTTTCATGTCTGGGATCTTTTTGGCCATTTACATTTTACCTGCATTAAAACTTTTTTCCTTGATTTTTCGTCAGCATTCCTAATGCAGAATGTTAAAATTATGTAGGTGACTCATGCATGCTACACCTTCACATTTGCAGTGGTTTTCACCTCTTTTGTATGCCCATCATCTGATACTGGAGATATCAACAAAAGCCTGTGCAATATTAATCTGCATGTCGTTGTGTTATTTTTCCCATGCAAGGTTACCCATCTCTGTGTTTTTAATTTTAAAAATGATAGAAACAAAAAAAAAAGGAGAAGACATAATGACCTTAAAAAAGTCCATCAGTCTGGGTTTTTATTTTTTATTTTTATTTTTTTTAAACCTTCTCTGTTTTGTGTGGAGAAATGCCATACAGGTTTATGCATGTTTCTGGCAGTGAAGTTTAATGTTATAACAGATGTGAAGAATACTTTATAGAGAGGTAGTCAGAACACATTTAAATAACTTGTAAAAAAATCTTCGAACTTTTGTTCAGGCAAGTTAATACATTTTAGACTTTTTAACGCTTTATATATGTATTGGTGGTTATGTTTGTTTGTGTATGTGTATGTGAGTGTCTGTGTGTATGTATGTATGTATGTATGTATGTATGTATGTGTTTGTGTGTGTGGATGTGTGATATTTTACATGTTAAACATGCAGACACATACAAAAATCCATACATACATGCATTACATATACTACATATACACACACATACATGCATACACACACATTCACACACACATAAATGCATTTATTCACACAGATGCATACATTCAGACATACACTTAAACACACACACAAAACTAAAATACTATATGAGATTATAGCAAGTCTATGTGCTTTTATGAACAATGTTAAATGCAATTTATGATGCTATTAATGTTATATAACATATTCATTCTATTAATATCATTATTTAACAGTCACATCTTTTTTTTGGGTATCCTTCTGTTATTAGTGGTGACAATATCAACTGATATTTTCCAGTGCAGAAATATAATAAAATGGTGTTGATCTTTTAAATCCATTGACAAAAATATAATTTCTTTTGTACTCATGATTTTTTTCCATTATTAGCATTAACAAAGATAATTTAAATAATCCAGTTTGAATCTTAAGAAAGTTCTATCCAAAAGAATGTATGAGTATTACATTTATTACCATTCAAATAAAATGATGTTGATAAATACATAATTCTTTATTGTTATTCAAATAGTATTGGTGTTGATGTTATCAATAATTATTTATACATATTTTTGATTTATTATTATTTAAATAGAATAGTATTGACAATTCTAGAATTATATTTATAGATATCAAATTTATTATTATTCAGATAAAATGTTTTCAGTGATATCTTGAATTACACATACAAATTAACTTTATTATTATTCAAATACAAATGTTGATGATATTTATAATCAAGTATACATATTTATTATTATTCAGCTAAAATGGTGTTGACAATAACAAGAATTAAGTATACATATCAGATGAATTATTATTCAAATTAAAATGTTGATGATATTTACAATCATGTCAACATATTAACTTTATTTTTATTCAAACAAAATTTTTACAATATCTCGAATCATAATCTTCAAAATTATGTCAATTTTTTTATTCAACTAGATTGGTGCTGACTATGTCAAATTTATCTTTATTCAAATAAAATGTTGACAATATCTCAAATCATCTCTACTATATTATGTTTTTATTATTATTCATCTACATTGGTGCTGACAACATCAAATTTATTCTTATGCAAATGTAAATGATGTCTGTAATCACACACACACACACACACACACACACACACACACACACACACACACACACACACACACACACACACACACACACATTTTATTTATTATTATTCTCGTGCACCCAAGACATCTTTATGTTTTTCTAACCCATTCTACTGTCACTACAACAAACGAACGACAGTATTAAGTCTTTCTCGTACACGATGGTGAAAGCTGACTCTCTGCGCTGACTGACTTCAGTGAAACTCTGTAAAGATGTACAGCAGTCCTTTTCTATAGCTTGGTGTTAAGAGATGGCACATTTGAGTCATCATCTTATCGCCCAGGTCGGGTTCATAAACATCTGCATCAGTACCCATTTCACACTGTCAGGCTTTTCTGTATTCCTTGCCTTCCCTAACTAATCCAATCTGTGCCTGTTACATATGTCTGAGGGGGCTATAAATGTACAGTGAGAAGGTATCCCTGTTTCAGAGGAGTGTGATTAAATGACAATAAATGTGTGTGTGTGTGTGTGTGTGTGTGTGTGTTTCGCTCATCCTGTTTGGACAAGTTAGCCTTGTTTATTGAGATGTTGCCTGGCTGATTCAGTTGTGTGTGAGTGTTTGTGTGTGTGTATATGTATATATATGTGTGTGTGTGTGTGTGTATGTATAGTGTATGTATGTGTGTATGTTTGTGTATGTATGTATGTATGTATGTATGTATGTATGTGTATGTATGTATGTATGTATGTATGTGTGCATTTGTTCTTATATAGATAGATAGATAGATAGAGAAAGATAGATGGAGAGATAGATACACATTTGTGTGTATGTGTGTGTGTGTTTGTGTGTGTGTGTGTGTGTGTGTTTTATGGACCTTCAGACTTGCTTCCCAAATTATACACACCTACAAAAACAATTTGTTAAATTTTACCAGTATCATTTCAGATAGTAATATTACAGGAATATGCACATATAGACAGACAGATACGTACTGAGTGTTAGACAAATATAGACTGCACCAGTTTACAAAGAATAAGCTGTTATTTTTATCAGCTACACTTCCTAATTTAAAGATCTCATAATATTTGACAAATCTTAGGGAGTGGACTTTGGTCCATTGGTTAGAACATCTGTTTGATGGATCACAAAAACAATATAAATTGTTGTGGTGCTTCCTGTACCAGTTATTGCCCTTATCAAAGACCATTGTTTGTTTTTTTTAAATTTATTTTATATTTATTTTATTGTATTTGTTTGTAATAATTATTCATTTATTTTATTTATTTATTTATTTTTGTATTTTATATTTATTTATTTTAATGTTAATTGTTTTTTTGTTTTTTTTAAATATTGAGATATTGATTTATTTTATTGATATTTATTTTATTTGTTTATGTATTTATTTATTTTATTTATTTATTTCATTTATTTATTTATTTATTTATTTATTTATTTATTTATTTATTTATTTATTTATAAATTTATTTATTTATTTATTTATGTTTAATAAATTTTTAACATTAATTTTTTTTGGGTTTAAATTTTCATCTTATTACACCACACACACACACACACACACACACACACACTCTATTCTTCGCAGCAACTTTGTACCGGTACACAGAGGGGATTAACACAATCGTATAAAAATACTTTTCAGTCTGGCTATGAAAAATATGATGGAGAGGCTAACCCACAGATAGGAGGTGGCCTCAGGCCTTCTTCTCAAGTTATCTCTCACAAAGGTCTCTCCTATCTGAACAAGCTTTCCACCGATGTGCAGACCTATATGTTGCATATAGCTGGAAGCAGCAGGAAGTTTACAGATATATATCTTTGCGAGATGCTAATGGACAGGTAAGGAATAGTCCACAGGATGCTGGATGAGGCTCCAGATGGTGACACTCTCTGCATCACCCCCCTCTCTCTCTCCAAAAAAAAATGTAAGAAAGAAAGGTTTTTAATTGATGAGCTGGTACTGAGTAGTGTTTTTGTTTTTTAATCTCATCATATATATGTTTAATCAAGATACCTATATCTATATATCTATCTATATATCTATCTATATGTCTATATCTATATCTATCTATATCTATATCTACATATATCTATATCTCTCTATATATATACGTATGTGTGTATATATGTATGTAATGTATGTATATATGTATGTAATGTATGTAATGTATGTGTGTATGTATGTATGTATGTATGTATGTATGCATGCATGCATGCATGTAGATATGTAGATATAGATTAAATACACAGAAACACATACATTTATTACTTGATTTAGGATATACATTATAGTGTATGTCATATAATATATACCATTACACATACAATTAAAGATAAAGTTTGGCAATACCAAATGAATGAAAAAATAAATTTTATTTAATAAAATACTTAAAATAATAATCTTCACTCTATGGTTTTATATGTCATCATGCTAATAACACAGGGCAATACCAAAATGAAACATTTGTTTAACTAAATACTCAATACATTTTTAATCTACATTTATGTACACTGTCCTATACATAACATAATTTAACATACAGTAACGGAAGCTTGAAAAAAAAAGGTTTTATTTAACATGATACACTCAATACATTTTTTAATATGCTAATAAAACATCATGAATATGATTATGAACCATTAAGGTAATGAGATGGGGAAAACCACCTTTTAAATCATTAAACTAACAGGCCAGCATGTTCATGAACCATTTAAATTATTAAATTAATGGGCTAAAATGTCTGTGGACCATTCAAATAATTAAGATAATTGGACTAACATGGACTATTTAATGATGGGATGGTTCAGAGATCCATCCAAACACCCAGCATTGTTCGATAAACATGCTTCAAGGATCTGTTTGGATTGGGAAATAACTACCAGTTAAGAATGTCAGTATCGTTCATTACCCCATTTTTGTTATTGGTCTTGTTTGTATCCAGTTAATTAGTTAATTAATATTTAAATAGCTCTTCTACTGTTTTATTAGTAATGGTTATGCTGTACTTGACATGGTGACATACATTTAATTGAAATACATCACTCCAGTGACATCTCATTAGTATATGCTACACTGACCCAGTTATTACTGGAAATTATTAACCATCTGATGGGTGTGAAGTATCTACACTAATGAATACTGTTTAATAGTACGTCTGAAGGGTAGTTACTGTTGATTAAAAGACAGAAGTATCATGATGCATTTGATATTGGTCTCCAATCTGAGCTAACTAACAAAATAAGAAGATAGCAGATCAAATATTATCAGATATTGGTCTCTAAATAACTTAGACAATAAGATAAGGAAATAGGAATATATATATAAGAAAATATCGGAAACTGGTCTCTAATCAGAGCCAATTAACAAAATAAAGAGAGAGGAAAATATCAGATATTTAGAAAATAACAGAGAAATTGAAAATACAGGAGGTATTATTGTCAGCTGATATCAGATACTGGTCTCTAATCAGAGCTAACTAATAAAATAAGGAGACAGGGGTATCAGAAAATATCAGAAATTGGTCCTTAACAATAGATAACTGAAAAATATGATATATTTATATTACGTTAACATCATTAGAACATTTTATTAGTTTTCCATTACTCGTACTGGACATTGGTTTACAGGTTTTTTTCTTCTCAAAGTCTGTTTAATGATACATTGATTAAATTCATATTATTAGATTACTGAATAAACAAACATAATGTTAGTCATGAGAGGAAACCTGTTATGTTTTTGTATTTCTAGCACTGAGTGATATTTTTATCATTTTCATTTTTACATAGACAGGAAAGCACATTCAATAAAGCTGTTTGGGGGCTCTGGTTAGAATGGGAAATCACAGAAATCAAGTGTTTTAACCACTAAGCTATAGCTTAGTTTTGTTTACTAGCAAATTTATTCTTAACCCAAATTTTGAAATGCTGAAGCAAAAGAAAGAAAAAAAAAAAAAAAAGAAAAAGCAAGAAAAGAAGAAGAAGAAAATTAAAAAAGAAAACTGAATACATTTTGTTTTTAAAAACTCCAACAAAATTAATATTTTGGTCATGCATTTTGTTTTTCTTGTGGCATCATATCTCATGACTGCCTAATATGCTAATCTTAAATTGAATCGAAAGCAGAAAAAATTAATAACAAAAAAAAATAACTTAGTTTATTTTGAAGCATTAAACTATAATCTTGAGATGATAGGTTATTATGATAATAAGGTGGTTTAAAAAGTAAATTTTGCATTTTTATTTATTTATTGCAAGAATTAATATGAAGAAAAATTTTCTGATGTCATTTTCTTTACTGCCTGGATTTTATATTCTTCAAACAACATTTATTTATTTATTGGCAATATAGCATGGAAAATCTTTTTAATGTCATTTTTTTGTAATCTGGATAATTTTAATTGTCAAAAAATTATTTAACATTTATTTATTTATTGGTGATATAATATTTTAATGTAATTTTTTTATAATTTAGATGATTTTATTTATTAAAAAAAGATTTAACATTTATTTATTTATTGGCGATATAATATTTTAATGTAATTTTTTTATAATTTAGATAGTTTTATGTGTTAACATTTTTTTTTTACATTTATTTATTTATTGTAATTTTTTTCAGTTTAGTGAATTTTATTTGTCAAAAAAATATAGATATAACTATTTATTTACTGGACAAGTTATACAGTGATTATTTTTTATGAGAATTTGACAGTTCAGTGTGTGTGTGTGTGTGTGTGTGTGTGTGTGTGTGTGTGTGTGTGTGTGTGTGTGTGTGTGTGTGTGTGTGTGTGTGTGTGTGTGTGTGTGTCTGTGTGTGATATTATATAATTCATATTTAATTAATTATTTGAAAACATATCCTAAAAGCTTCTTACGCAGTCTTTTTATTTTATTAATAATTTATTTATTTACTTACTTATTTACTTATTTATTCATTATTTTAAAATAAATTTTTATACACAAATGAAAAAATAACACATCACGACTTACATCAACACTAGACTTAAATAATTCAGCCAAGACAATTTGTACTTCCAGTGTTGAATTTCCATGACACCTTGCAAGTAGTGAACAGCATTTTTATTAAAAAAAAAAAAAAAATAAATAAAAAATTTAAAAAAAACAACAAACGCACAGTAAATAAATTTGAGGAAATGGTGCTAACTGAATTAAGGGTGCAGATAACCTGAACGCCAGTAAACCGAATGTCGCTGTGACCTGTTGAAGATGCCAAAACAGTCACTGCATAGAAAATTAAACAGGTGCAATACAATAGGTAGCGTTATAAGTATGAAAGATGTGTTTTACTAAATATAAATATATCTTTTTCACCTTCTGTGTTCCCTGAATAGAAGATTAATCTTTTGTTTTTATGAATTTAAATCTTTTTTTTGTTTGTATATATATATATTTACACACATATACACACACATATAATACAAATGATAATTTCTGTCTGAAGATTTAAAACAAATCTCTCTTGTTTTTTTCAACTGTGTGTCCTTTTGTCTCTGTGTCTGTATGTATATCTGCATGTATATCTGCATGTATATCTGCATGAACAAATAGTAATTACAATGAAAATAGAAGAAACTAAATTGTATGTTAATGTTTTAATTCTTTTTCTTTAGTTTATTGATGCAGTTCTGTTTAAGATTAATGAAATATATTATGTTTAAATAGTATGTGTGTGTGTGTGTGTGTGTGTTTAATAAATTAGTGTCTGTTTGTGTGTGTGTTTGTATATATGTACATGTATGTGTTTATGTGAACATGTGTGTGTGTATGTATACATGTATGTATATATATGTGTGTCTGTTTATATATGTGTGTGTATGTGTGTGTGTATATGTGTGAATGTGTTAATGCATATGTATGTGTATATGTGTGTATGTATATATGTGTGTGTGTGTGTGTGTGTGTGTGTGTTTATGTGTACATATGTGTGTGAGTGTGCATACCTGTATATGTAGTGTATATGTGTGTGTGTATTCGTATGCATGTAATAAATTAATTTATGTGTGCTTTCTACAGATATGATAATGCAGCCTCTTTAACATCTGTCATCCAAGCTATTATAATTTCCTTGTCATTTACAATATTATTTTAACAGAAGTTATTTGCAAATAATATTTATATTACTGTTATGTGAAATTACTGCAGCAGTCTGTAGCGTTATAAATATTAATGTAATCTAAATAATTGTGAGAAAAAAAAAAGGAAACATAATTAGGCTATGTTGACAATTCGATGAAATAAATAAACTTGTATTCATCTAAAATTTATAAGAACCGATTTAAATACAAAAGTTTTAATAATAATGGAAAATTCCCATGGAGCCTCATCAAGATTTATGTTACAAATATGTATCTCTGTCTGTCTGTCTGTCCCTTTCATTCTTTCTTTTCTCTCTCTCTCTCTCTTTGTGTGTGTGTGTATGTGTGTTAATTTATGTTCATATGCATACAAATATTAATAAATGGTACGACAATTAACATATTAATTAAATGAAAATAATAATAAAATAAATAAATAAATAAATAAATAATAATTATAAAAAAAGAAAAGTAAAGAATAAAAGCCTCCCTTGCAAATAATTTTTGTTTTGTGACGTAAAATTAAACACTCAAACTGTTATCCAACAACGAAGGGTGTCCCTGTGGAGCCCCACGAACACCTTTGGGTAGATAGATTCTGTCTCCAAGATTGATGTGATGTCTGCTGACTGACAGATTGGTGATCCAGTCATCAGACTTGGTGAAGAGGTGACAGTCACCCAAATACTACTACAGATGTAGAAACAGTCTGGGTGTGATGAAAAATGGATGTTGCTAATAATAGCGGACTTGTTTCAGTGTAAAAAAAGATAACTTGTCGGACAAGTATGTCGTTAATTAGACACTTCGATGGAGAGCATTACTTCTTGAAAATGTTCAATAACAAATATGCAGGTATCGTTTAGTTTCTTTTGTAATTAATGATTTCAGTAATGTTATTATTATTTCTGTAAAAAGAATATATGCATGCTTGTACATATATAAGCACAAACACACACACACACACACAAACACACATACAAACACACACACACATCCACACACATAGACATTCATACACACATAGATACACATACACTCACATACATACCTACCTATACACCTACATATATATATATATATATATATACAGACACATACAAATACAGATGCATATTACACACAGACATACTCAATAATATTTGTAAATGATATTTTCTATATGTTTATTTTTCTAGTTATATTCCTGTCATTTTTTAAATTTATTTAATTATTATTACAGACAGCTCTCAACTTACAGCCACATTCCATTCTAATGGCTGTAAGTTGATTTGTGCATAATCTGTATTTTTAGAATCCGTATTACAGTATGTATAGTACTTAGCTTGTGTGGACAGTAATAATGTTATCTCCACCTTAAATCATACATACATGCGTACATTCTTTTTATTCCATAAACCCTTTAATTAGTTTAAATCAAACCCTATTTGCACTACAGCGTGTTTAATCCTTGCTTACAAAGTATTAAACGTAGTGTAGTGCAAATTGTTTTTGATTTAAACTAATTAGAAAAGGAAAAAAACTAAAAAGAAAAAAACACAAAATATTTATTGATCACTGAAGCCTGGAGGGGACCTGAAAATGTCTTCTTTTTTGTGTGTGTGTGTGTGTGTGTGTGTAGGTGTGTGTGTGTCTGTGTGTGTGTGTGTGTGTGTGTGTGTGTGTGTGTGTGTGTGTGTGTGTAGTGGGCAGAGTTGTTTTCTCTTTACAAACTTACTGAATCTCATCTGAATTGTTGTGTTCTTTTTCCCTGTTCCTCAGAAAATCTTACAATAAGTGGGGAAAAAAAGCATGTTTTAGCAACATCAGGAAAGAAATATGAACCAAGCAGTAACTGTGGCACCTTTGTCACATAGGTGGACAAATAGTCATAAATTGCATAAATGTCATAAGTCAGTGAGTGTATTATTATTTTTATCATCATCATCACCATTGTTTTCTTCACCTTTATGTTCTTCCGTTTGTTCTTCTTCTTAAAAATTTCCTGGTGAATACAAAGGAATACTATGAAAATGTTTAATATCTGTATCTGAAATTGTATGTTGTATCAAACTTAGATAACAGTTAATTAATTCATTTTTAAAAAAAAAAAAAAAAAAGAAGTTTTTTCAAGTAAATTGGTCTTTAACAGGTGCTGTATTAAACAAGACATGATGCAATCTTCCAGTGGTAACTGTTCTTGTTTATATAGGGTTTGACTTTAGAAAGGTTTGAAAACAGTTACAAGTTTGCCTGTGGTTATGATTTCATTAATACATTATTTAACTGTATACTCTAGTTTTGACAGATCAATAACCAAGTAGGTCAAATTCCAATGTAGTCTCTCTCTCTCTTTTTGTTTTAAAATTAATATATCTTAAACATAAATGTACTTGAAACAAAAATTATGATGTAACTTATATGTCTTGAATATTTTGTTTTGGAAAAATTCATATAGATTATTTATGTTTATGTGTAATATAACA
>CM022667.1:908942-921442 GCA_012295275.1 Chrysomallon squamiferum
ATAATATAATATAATATAATATATATATTTCTATTTCAGTTTGACCTGAAGTTATTTTTATTTATGATTAGCATTACAAAGTCATGCATAATTATAAATATTAATTGATATTATGTTATTTTTATCTATTTTGAACATTTTTGTAATCATTCGTATTTTTATTTTTAAATATTTTTTTAATTATTATTATTGCAGGTGAGCGACCGTTCAAGTGCAAGATCTGCAAGATGTCATTCACCACCAACGGCAACATGCATCGTCATTCGCGCATTCACAAGAAGGATGATCTGTCTCTGCAAGGAGTGAAAGGAGGGGGCACTCGCAAAGCCAAAACGAAACTCTTCAGTAAGCCCGAAATTCACCCCGCCCTCTTGCCTCCGCCCAGCCTGCTCCAGGGTGCTGCCCTCGACCAGTTTGGACTCAGCGTAATGAAGCCCAATAACGTCATTCGGAACTTCAAGAACTTCACGCCTGAGAGCTTCACATCAGTGGCTGCGCCCATGGTTTCGAGCTTGTACAAGGGAGACAACTCTCAGGTGTTTGTGAAGCAGGAGCAGGACGTGCCAGTTAGTGTATGTGTGATTAATTGATAAACAGCGACTGTTGTAGCAGTAGTTGTTGTAGCAGCAGTAAATAGGAGTAGTGGTAGTGGTAGTACTAGTAGGAGTTTTGGCAACAATAGTGTATGTGTGATTAATTGATAAACAGCAGTTGTTGTAGCAGCAGTTGTTGTAGTAGTTGCAGCAGTAAATAGGAGTAGTGGTAGTGGTAGTAGTAGTTATAATAGTTGTAGTAGTAATAGTAGGAGTTTTGGCAACAATAGTGGTAGTATTAGAAGTAGTTGTAGTGGTAGCTGTAGCTGCACTTTTAATAGTAGTAATAGTCAAAGTAAAAGACATAGCAGAGGTGCTGGTAATGGCAATAGAAGGAGTAGTAATAATAGTATTTGTAGTAGTAATTGTGTAGTTGTTAATAATAGTATTAGTAGTGGTGGAAGTAGCAGTAATAGTAATAATAATAATAGTAGTAGTAGGAGTAGAAATTGGATTTGTTGTAGTTTTAGTAATAGTGATAATAATAGTAGTAGTGAGATGGTAGTAGCAGTAATAGTAATAGTAATCAGAGTAGTAGTAGTAATAGTAGAAATAATATTATTAATAATAATACAGTAATCTCCAATAAACCATAAAAATGCATTTGATCACACACATCAATGATTTCAAAATTAACAAAGAAACAAAATTAACTTGTAATTTATGTATTTAAATGATTTGTCAAAATGATCACTGACCATTCTTTCTTTCTTTCTTTCTTGCAGCAGGCTCCATCGGTGTCTATGGAGTGTGGAGAAGGAGAGCTGCACTGTCCAGTGTGTAACAAGTCCTTCCTCTGCCAGTCCGGTCTCGACTCCCACCTCGACACCCACGCAGACTCTCCCATCAGCTGCAGCGCATGCAGCGTGGTCCTGCCCAACCCTCGAAGTCTGGCAGAGCACAAAGCCAAAGAACACTCGTCATCGAGCGGAGCTGCTCAGCAGAGCCCGGCGAAGCCTGATCCCGAGAACGACAGCAAAGTCTCGTCTGGCTTCTTCGACTTGAACTTCGTCAACTTCTCGGTCAGCAAGTTCCCGCTGATCGCCAAGTCGTGGTGCGAGAGGAAACAGTCGCCAGGCCAACAGCGTCTACCACCACTTTGTCTGCCGGTTCTGCAGCAAGGCCTTCCCGTGCAAGAGTGCGCTCTTCCTGCACATGTTCATCCACAACAGGCAGCAGCTGAGCACCTGTCCCTTCTGCGACTGCGATTTCATTGGGGGAGCCATCCTTCACACGCACATGCTGAAGCACATGTCGGACACGGCCATTTCCGAGGCAGCACCCACCATGCCGCACGACATAGGGAAGGACCACTTCTTGGCCAGCCTGGGCATTGCAGCCAAGAGTAATCTGGAGGCAGTGTCTCAAGTAGACGACGCTCTGTCTGAAAACTCCTGCTGGCTGTCTAATCTGGAGAAACGAGACAACGTGGAGTATTTCGGTAAGCTTGGACAGTGCTACATTCCAGGAGGTCAGATCGACGTGCAGCAAGGGAGTCCAGCTCTTCTTGGTGCTGAAACAGGTCCTCTGAATGTGGTTTCATCAGCAGCATCAGCAGCAGCTGAAGGAGGTGGTAAAGAGTTGTTCCTGAAGGACTTCTCCGACTTCAGAAACATGGTCTATCTTCAAGCAGTAGCCGATGGTCTTCCGAAAGAAGGAATTGTCCCAGTGTGGACCCCGCCCGCTCTGTACCCCAGCTTTGCAGCCTGTCTATCTGTCCCACAATTCCCTGCCAGTCTTCTGCCCAGTTCCCTGAATCCCGCCAAAGATTCCCTGACCATGGCTGTACCGTCTGGTATCCACGGCGACAGTCCGATGCTGACAAGTGACGAAGGTCAGAACGTTGGAAGGGAAGCTGTGATGGATGGGAGTCTGGTGAAGAAAGAGGGAACAGAGATCAGTTCTAAGGACGTGTTTCCTTGTAAATTCTGTGATATGGTTTTCAGCAACTATCGTGCTCTGAAAGGTAACTAATTTATGTAAAATAAATATAAATAGATGTGTGTATGTTATTGTGTCTGTGTGTGTGTGTGTGTGTGTGTGTGTGTGTGTGTCTTTATGCATTGAAATGTTAGAATATTGTATACAACCTCAATGTTAAAGGTTTTTTGGTATGTGTGTGTGTGTGTGTGTGTGTGTGTGTGTGTGTGTGTGTGTGTGTGTGTGTGTGCGAGTGTGTGTGTGTGTTTATATGTGGAGTGTTTTTTTTATATAATGATGATTTGGATAAAAAAAAACAGTTGTTTAAAGGAAATAATATTTACAACAGTTTAATACAGTGTAATTTTAATCAACTGACATGACAACAAAGTTATTAAACATATACATGGAATAAAATAAATTAATGTTGCACTGTAATTTTGACACAGAAAACTATATCATTTGAATATATTTTTAGTTCTGTATCTGTTAGTTTTATAGTGCTGTTTACAGAAATAAAAATATTTTTAAAAAGATTTACTCATTTTCTCTACTTGTATTGAAATAATAGTTATTATTTCTCTGTCAAGTACAAATTGTAATTAATTTTCACAGTTTGTTTTATAAGAAGACTATCTTGAAAAGGTTAGGCTTTAAATAGCATTTACAGTAAAGCTTAGATATTCCGACAGTAAGAAATATTGGAACCACCCTTTGTCAAATGAATAAATAAATAAATAAATAAACAACAACAGAATGCAACATATAATAATAATAATAATAATAATAATAATAATAAATAATAAATAATAATAATTTCATAAAAATAACAAAAAGAACAATTATAATAAAAATAATAACAGTAATAAAATCTAAATAAATAATCAAAGAGAAAATACAATGTTTTAATATTCTAATACACTTCTGGCTGTTTTCTGTTTGCTCCAAGGAAAACATAGGTAAGTTGTTACATTGTTATACAGTGTTTGGCTTTGTATTGCGTCAGGTTCATTTTTGTTTGCATATAATTATTTATTTATTCTTGTATTGAACAATAAATGCACATTTAGCATGACTGCATTTTAAATTTTATTTTCATGTATTGCAGATGTATTTATTTTGTATTTTTTTCAGTTACATAAAATGTTTTGGTTTTTAGAATAGCAAAATTAGTTAGTTTTTTATTTTATTAATTTGTTATATATATATATATCTTTGGGTTTTTGTAATATAATTATTTGTGATCATCTCTAACATATGAATGTGTGTACAGTGTATGAATTGGATAGATATAAATAGATAGGTATAAATTCAAAAACTCCTTCATACACTAAGATATACCCCATAGAACTCATATACCCCTAACAACTCAAATACTCCCTGGCAGTTCAGTTAATCACTAACAACTCAGATACCTCTTAATAACTCATATATCCCCTAATAACTTATATACCCACTGACAATACTGAAACACACCTAACAACTCAAATACCCCCTAATAAACTCAAATATCCCATGACAACTCAGATACCCCTAATATCCGAAATACCTCCTGACAACTCTGATTCCTATAATCACTGAAATACCAACACAGATACCTCTTAACAGCTCAAATACCCCTAACAACCTGAATAACTCAAATACCCCAAACAACTGAAATACCAACACAGATACCTCTTAACAGCTCAAATACCCCTAACAACCTGAATAACTCAAATACCACAAACAACCCAAATACCAACATACAGATACCTGTTAACAACTCAAATATACTGACAAATCAGATAACTCAAATAATTCCTGACAACTTAATAAGAACAAACTCCATGAATAAAATGAATAAACAATAGTTGTTCTAGCATCATGCCTTTACTTTGCATCAAAAGATATTATTATTATTATTATTATTATTATTTTGTAAAGGAAGAAAACCATATTTATTTATATATGTATGTAATATATTCAGCGTATGATGTATATATTTGTTACAACTGTATCATGGTTGCTGGTTTGACTGTTTTGCATTTTATTCAGTGCATTGTGTGTATGAAATTATTCACTGAGAGAAGCATCAGCATGTTAGATCACACTGCAGTCACACACACACTTGCATGTCAGCAGTATTTAAACACATTCTAAAACAAGTGTGACTCATTAGCATGGAAAATATCTCCTTGTAGACCTGTCTAAAGTTTATTATTATTATTACTATTATCATTATTATTTATTATTATTATTATTATTATTATTATTATTATTATTATTATTATTATTATTACTATTACTTTGTAAAGGAAGATTACTATATTTCAATTTTAATTTTTAAATTATTTTTGCATGAATGTATAATGTCTATGGGTGTTCTGTGTGTGTGTGTGTGTGTGATAATATATTTTTTATTTTTAAAGTTGTTAAAACACAATTTTGTTATAATGCACCTTTTTAGTCATTTTATTTTGTATATGCTTTTATTGTTTTTAATTTCCTTTCTTTTTTACTTTTTTTTTTTATATAAATGTTTTGGTGTGTTAAGTTAATTTGTTTACCTTTTATAGATTCAGTAAAATTTATTTTTCAAATTATTTTAAAGCAAAATGAAGTGATCAGTATATATCTGTTACTGTTTGTTTCCAAATAATAAACAACATTTAAACCATTTATCTATCTATTATCTATCTTTTAAAAAAAATTTAACTACAGTTTTATTATTAAATAATACATTTTTATAAAGATTAAAAAACAAGCATTGTTTTAGATTGTCATTTTTTTAGTTTGTCAATTTTTTTTACATTATAAATTTAATAAATGTTTTACATTGCAATCATTAATGTATTAGATTGTGTGTGTGTGTGTGTGTGTGAGTGAGTGTGTGTCTCTCTCTCTTTATCTCTCTGTCTGTCTCTCATAATTTAAAAATGTTATATTATTTATTCATTGTTTTTTAACTACAGTTTTATATTAAATAATACAATTATGCTATAAAGATTAAGAAATAAACATTAGTTATTTATTTATTTGTTTATTTATTTATTTATTTATTTATTTATTTATTTATTTATTTATTTATTTTTATTTTTTTTTTTTTTTGTTTACTTATTTATTTATTTATATCCCTACCCACAGGTCACACTCGCACGCACCTAGGACTGTCCCCTTACAAGTGTAACTTGTGCAACTACTCCAGTGCTGACAAAAGCACACTGATCCGACATCTGCGCACTCACAATGGCGAGAGGCCGTTTCAGTGTCTGATATGTGAGTTTGCCTTCACCACTAAAGCCAACTGTGAACGTCACGTCAGGTAAAGACTAAACACTTGTTATTTAAGTTAAAAAACAGATTCAGTTCAGTCTGAGAGTTATAAACTGAAATAAAATTCAGTTCTGTTCATCATTTTTTTTTTTTTTTGTCTTCAGATGTAATTAAAGTAATTACTCTGAAGTGTAGGTTTGTGTCTGTGTGTGTGTGTGTGCGTGTGTGCGTGTGTGTGTGTGTGTGTCTGTGTCTATATTTATATGTGTATATGTCTGTATGTTTATGTAGGACATGTGTCTCTGTGCAAATTTGTGTGTGTGTCTATATTTATATGTGTATATGTCTGTATGTTTATGTAGGACATGTGTCTCTGTGCAAATTTGTGTGTGTGTCTGTGTCTATATTTATATGTGTATATGTCTGTATGTTTATATAGGCCATGTGTCTCTGTGTAAATTTGTATGTGTGTGTGTGTGTGTCTATATTTATAAGTGTATATTTCTGTATGTTTATGTAGGCTATGTGCCTCTATATAAATTTCTGTTTATGTGTCTTTGTGTCTGTGTATCTCTCTGTCCTTCCACTCACTGCTTAATTAAAAAAAAAAAAAAAAAAAAAATTTAAAAAATAAATGCTGTATCCAAAAAAACCAGGAAGAAACACTGCAAAGTGATGAAGAAGGACATCGAGGACTGCATCGGCTACAACAAATACGTCCTCGAGTCTCCCTCCATGGTCGACTCCTTCCACTCCCCCGACACCGTCTGCAAGTACTGCGGCATCGACTTCAAGTTCTTCCGAGCACTGAAGCACCACCTGCGCTCCCACAGCAGCTGCCGCCAGAAGCCATTCCTGTGTCAGAAGTGCGAGGTCGGCTTCTCCACCAAGGCCAACTGCGTGCGACACCTGCAGAAGCAGCACCCAGAGATTTCCCAGCTTCAGATAGAGAACTGGATCCACGTCAACGAGCCCTCGCTGCTTGACGACACGGACACCTGCTACAGCGACAGCCGAGACTCGCCCAGTCCTACAGGATCCTCTGACAACACAGGTAATTTAGTACTGATTTTTTAAAAACTCACCCTGTCCTATAGGATCTTCTGACAACACAGGTAATTTAGTACTGATATAAAAAAAAAAAATTTAATCCTACAGAATCCTCTGACAATGCATAACAAAAAAAAAAAAAACTCTTAATCCTACAGGATCCTCTGATAATACAGGTAATAATTTAGTACTGATAAAAAAACACTCTTAATCCTACAGGATCCTCTGATAATACAGGTAACAATTTATTACTGATTTTTTTAAAACTCACCCAGTCCTACAGGATCCTCTGACAATACAGGTAATAATTTAGTACTGATTAATTTAGGACTGATTTTTAAAAAACTCTCCAATTCCTGTTGGATTTTCTGATGATACTGATAAGAAAAACTCATCCAGTCCTACAGGATCCTCTGACAATATAGATAATTTAGTACTGATAAGAAAAACTCACCAAGTCCTGTAGGATATATACAGTCACAATTCTACAGGATATTGATAAATCAAATAATGTATTGTTTTTCATACTGATATTTTAAAATAGCTTTTTCTTAAGCTCACGCACTTCTTTAGGATCAAATAGTAATATAAGGTTGTTATTATTATCTAAGTCCAGTAGGATAATGTAATGATACAAAGGGTTTATATATATATATATATATATATATATATATATATGTCAGTTAATGGTTAAACGAAGACTGTTGTAGATCTAAAAGGATCATTGTGATAATATTAAAATATTAATGAATAAAAAAATATTATTTTGCTTTATTCCATCATATATATATATATATATATATTCTTTTTTCTTTCTTATATTTCATTTTCACTACATTTATAAATATCTGTTTACTGAAAGGTTTCCTCAGCCCCTCCCCCAGCCCCCCAGTGGCCCACCACGGACGACTGTTTCTCAAGCAAGAAAACCCTGTTGATGGAGGTCAGCCCCTTGATTTCAGTGTGAAGCCTTACAGCCAGGTGTCTGCTGCCTCAGCTGGTCAGCCAGTCAGCAGTGACCAGCCCATTGATCTGTCTGTGAAGAAACCACAGAGTGATTCCAGCTCACCCTGAAAATGTACGTTTTTTATTTGTTTTCACATTATCTTATTAAGGTGTGTTTTGACGATATCCAAAAAAAATAGTCTTATTGTATTCTTTATACTTCCAGGTTGTGTATTATTTAGTATTAGTATTAGTTGTTAGTAGTAGTAGTAGTAGTAGTAGTAGTAGTAGTAGTAGTAGTAGTAGTAGTAATAGCTGTAGTGGTAGTAGTTAGTAGTATGTTTTTGTTTGTTATTGTTCAATCTTAATTAGTAATGAAGTATAACAAGGAAAGAATATAGTTTTGAAAATGTCTTGAATCACCATTTTTGTTACCTGTGTATATCAGTCTGTCTATCTTCCATCCACCCATCTATCATTTATTTATCTATCTATCCATGATGATGATGATGATGGTGGTGATTAATCATTACTAATGTTATTATTGTTCTTATAATTACTAGTATATCATTATCATCATACTCATCATCATCATTATCACTATTATTATTATTATTATTATTAGTTCAAAATTCAAAATTACCATAAATTTTTTATATTAATATTTTATTCAAAAAATATATTAAAAAAAATATTCTCAAATACATTTTTGTGTTTCTGTCACTAATTTATTGTTATTTTCAAATTTCAGTCAGCGAAACCCAAATCTGAACTGTCCTCACTTCTTGTTTCCACAAAGGACTTTGACAAGAAAACACCAGAAAAAACTTACAACAACAGACAGAAACTCACTGATCTTCTGACCTCCAGAGACAACAACAACAACAACAACAACAACAGCCACAAGCTGTGGGGGATGACAACAGTGCTGAGCACAGCCACACCCATTATTGAGTACCCCCCAATGAACCCCAGCCTTCTAAGCCAGTCTCTTCCTGCTAGGATTGTTCCAGAAACAAAAATTCATTCAGCTTTTTTCAGAAATTGTGAGTTAAAGAAATAGCATCATTTATCTTTTCTTCCTTTTTCTTTCTTTTCTTTCTTCTTATCTTCATCAACATCATCTTAGTCTTTATCAACTTCTTCTTTTTTTTCTGTTTCTTAATTTTTTCTTATTTTGATCATCATCTTTTTTAGTTTTAATCTATTTCTTCTTCATCTTCTTTCTTATCTTCATCATCATTGTCTTAGTCTTTATCTACTTCTTCTTTTTCTTCTGTTTCTTAATTTTTTCTTATTTTGATCATCATCTTTTTTAGTTTTAATCTATTTCTTCTTTATCTTCTTTCTTATCTTCATCATCGTCTTCTTAATCTTTATTTTCTGTTTCTTCTTCTTCCTTTTCAACTTCTTAATCTTTTACCTATTTTTGCTTCTTTATTTTCCTTTTTTAACATCTTTTTTCTTTTTATTAATCATCATGATCTTCTTGTCCTTTGGTTCTTCCTATCTTCAACATCATCTTCTTAATCATTCATAATTGTAATCATCAACCCAATCTTTTTCTTCATTTTCTTATCTTCTTTATCTTATTGTCTTCTTTTTCTTCCTTCATTTAATCCTTTTTGTCATCTTCTTCTACTTTTGTCTTTTTTCTTACCTTCTTTTTGTTCTTCTTTTTGTTATCTTTTTTCTTCCTTTTCCTTCTTATCATCTTTTTTCTTCTTTTGTTTCTATCTTCTTTTTCTTCTTCCTTCTGTCCTTATCTTCTTTTTTCTTCCTTTTGTTCTTCTTCATCATTGTCTTTCTTTTTTTTTTTTCCTTTTTTTTTTTTTTGGCCTTATTAATAATCAACAATACTTTCACTATCTTCTTCTTTTTCTTCCTTTTCTATCTGTTTTTAATAATTGTAAAAAAAATAAAAATCTATCCTGTTGCAGACAATCCTGTAGACGGCACAGATTTGGCCTCAGTTAGTAATATTATCAACAACACTTCAGAAGTGAAGAGATTCCAGTCTTTCTTTCAACCAACCTGCAGCCCAGAAAACGATGCCGACAACGATGATGTTGTATCCTGCTCGTCGTCCATGGACATTCATTTTGACAGCAGATCAGTTACGCCAACCAGTCCTGCTATGAACCAGATGGAGGCCAGCAGTGGAGATAACTCTCAAGAAAAACTGGAGGTCATCATTAAAGGGGAGACAAATCCAAATGGAAGTTTGAGTCCGTATGGAAAGCAGGCAGCAAGAGAGGTAATTGCGCAAACTTTATTTGTATGAATGATAATAAAATAATCATAGTAAAAATAATAAAATAGAATTTATCATTTTGTTTTAGTTAATGGAAAACTGTTTAAATTATTATGAAGAAAAAATACAATAAATAAATAAATAAATAACTAAACAAATAACAAGTAAGTCAATCCTTCATTATTTAATTTGTTTTTTTTGAGCTTACAGAAATATTAATTATTTACTTACTTCTGAGAAAAAAAAAATCTATTTGTTCAAATTAATGAAGAACAAAATTAATTATTGGTAAACAAATATTCATCCCATCATTATTTAAAAAAAGAAAAGAAAAAAAAGCTTTGTTTGATACCTAACTGCCACAGATATAAACATATACTAAGGTTTATTTTTCAAACAAATATTAATTAATTACTAAATCTGTGTTCAGGAGAAGAGATCTGATAACACACATGACCAGAGTTCTCCAGAGGGGGGCAGTCCCGGCACCACCCAGGATTTGACCACGCCTGTGAAGAAGAAACGTAACTCCTATGCAGACTCTCCACACAAACTCAACTGTCCTTGTTGTCCCAGATCTTTTCCGTGGATTAGCTCCCTTAACAGACATCTTCTGACACACACAGGTGAGGAATGAAAAACATATATTTAGAAAAAAATCTTTACATAGTTTTTGTACAAGCCATTGTTAATAATGGTCAGTTAGATATTTAGAAGAAAATTGATTTTCTGAATATTGGTTTATATTTAATATATATATCACCACAAAACCACCACCACAACAACCACAACAACAACAACAACAACAACAAAAAACATAAGACAATAATAATAATAATAATAATAATAATAATAATAATAATAATAATAATAATAATAACAATAACAATAACAATAACAACAATAACAATAAATTAAACCTTTTTTATTCATTATTTAAATTTATTTATTTATCAGGACAAAAACCGTTCAAATGTCCTCGATGTCCAGTGACGTTTTCTACGAAATCTAACCGTGAGAGACACCTGATAAGAAAGCATGGTGTCAACATGCTGGACCCTGCCTCCAGACAGACAATGGACAGACCGTACAAGTGTCACCTCTGTGTTTTCAGCTCCTTCGCTACAGAAAGTAAGCTTAATTTACCCGGATACATCAGTTACAACCAACCTGTAATCCATTTAATGTTGCATATTTATCCGCATATTAATTACCTGTGTAATACTAACTTTACTTATTATTAGACTTGATATACATCCTGCTGGTTTAGAAGTACATTAGATTTTTAAAAATTAATTTCTAATTAATTTCTATAAGTTTTATTACAGAATCATGAGATAAATACACATCATTTTTTTTTTTTTTTCTAAGTAAAAACATTCAGCAAACACAGGTATATTTTTTATTTTATCATAATCCAGGTAAATTAAACATTTGATTTTGCTTTTTAGGTAACCTACTGAAGCACTACCAAGAGAGACACAAGGGAGAGAAACCATCTGCAGAAAGTTATCTCAATTTAGAGTCGTCTCCCTCATGTACTCTCTCTGATAACGAAGGCGGTGACGATTACGATACATCACAGACACCAGGTGGCAGCACTGGTACAAACTGTTCAGATGATGAGGACAACAAAGTATGTATATTTCTTTATTAATTACATTTAATAATCATCTATATTTCTTTATTAATTACATTTAATAATCATCTATATTTCTTTCTTAATTACATTTAATAATCAGCTATATTTCTTTTTTATTTTCTGGAAAATTTCAGTCTGAAAAATAAGTGAAATATGTCCTGAATATAACTAAAATATTCTTTTTGTTTGTGTCTCTCTGGCTCTGTGTCTGTATGTCTACCTAATCTAACCTATAACTTGATCTGATTTAATCTTATCTAATCTAATCTTATTTTAGCTTATCTTTTCTTACCATATTTATCTTATTTTATCTAACTTAAGCTAATCTATAATCTGATTTGATCTGATTTGAAGTGATAAAATGCAATCATAATCTAATCTAATCTAATCTAATCTAATCTAATCTAATCTATCCATCTATCTCTCTACCTGTGTGTTTATCTATTTATCTATCCATCTATCTCTCTACCTGTGTGTTTATCTATTTATCTATCCATCTATCTCTCTACCTGTGTGTCTATCTATTTATCAATCTATATATCTGTCTTTCCCTGTATCTAAATATAACTGCTTATTTTTTTTTTCATTGCAGTCACTTTCAAACATGAGAGAAGCTCTCAAAGACAACTACACGAATGACATCACCGTCGCCATGGAGACAGACCAGAATGGCAGCAGCTGTGGCAACGCTGACGTGGACGCGAAAGCCTGTGACGCGAGCCCGCCGGCGATGGACGAGGAGGACGACTCCGTCGACCTGTCAGGGTTCCCGTCGTCCGAGTGGAAGAAGATGCAGATCAACCCCGAGCGTGACAACTACAACGTGGACAAGATCACGCAGTGC
>CM022667.1:926442-941442 GCA_012295275.1 Chrysomallon squamiferum
TATGATATTTTTCTTTTGATCTAAAATGACATTTTTATTTATTATCTTTTTTTAATTAGTATATTTAAATTACCTTATATATAGGAAAAATATGATAGATTTTTTTGTTTTGATTTTATTTAACTAGCTATCTCAGCATAAATTATAGTTCAACAAATTTTGTATAAATTTATAGAAATATCTTCTTTTTTTTTTTATTAATTTTAAACTGAATTTTATTTGTTTTTAATTTATGCCTAAAATATACAAATATATATAATACTTCTTTACAGTTTTTTCATTATTCCATGACCTAAATTAACACATACATCAGCATTTAAAAATTAAAAAACAGCTGGTAGCAAGAAAATATATTTATTTATTCTCCATATTAACATAATCCATGTGACAATCTGGTTATAAAAATAGAATGTAACCATGGCAACAACTGCTAATTATAATATTGTAATGTTACGGTTTTGTTAAAATCTAGTTAGGTACATAATGTTATTAGTATTCTATGATTGACAGCAAACTGCTTTATTTTTCCTTGCGGTTTGATGCCATTGTCTGTATTTGTTTTAAGCTGTAATGTTGTAGCTTTGTAGATTTGAAAACAAAATGTATTTCATGTAATAGTGATATATGCATACATTGAGGTACAACATATCACACTGAATAAATGCCAATATTGATATATATATATATATATATATAAAATTTCAAACTGTTGTAAATTAACTTCATGTTACATTTAAAATATTTTTTATATTTATTTCTAAGAGAAACATATTTTTATTATTATTATTTTGTTGTGGAAGTTCAAATTAAAACTTATTTCCATTTTTTTGTTTTAGTATAATTATTATTATTATTATTATTATTATTATTATTATTATTATTATTACCAATATTATTGATTGATTTATTTATTTTTATTTATTTATTTATTGTATTTTATCTTCTTTTTTTCTCAAACATATTCAGTTTGAATTTTATAAAACATTAAATAAAAAAATAAAAAATGAACTGGCACAACATTGTTTTCAAACTAATGTAACAATCAATATTAGCATAATTCTCTGCATATATCACTATTGTTGTACATTGTTCACAAATCATGTTTTATTGTCTACTTAAATTCTGAAATCAGTAAATTATTGTAATTGTAAAATCAGCTGTGATTTTTGTGGTGACAATTAAGAAATTTTGGTTACAATCAACCAATATTTGTACATAACAAATATATAAATATATATATATATATACATAATTTAAACCATGTATTTTATTTCTTAGAAATTTTTTTTCCTTCATACTGGCTCAGTTTCTTTTTTTTTCATTCATAATATAATAACAATTTTTAATCATAAACTCAGTGTTTTAGAATCAGTTTAGGATTAATTTTAGGCTGTTGTTTCTTTTCTTTTTTTTTTCCTTTTCTTTTTTCTTTTCTTTAATTTTTTTTTTTATTATTATTATTATTATTATTATTATTATTGTTATTATTATTATAATTGTCATTTTCTTTGTTGTTGCATGTAGTAAGTTTGACAATTAGTTTTAATTAACTAACTAATTAATTTATAACCCGTGTGTTTGTTGTACTTTGTTGATTTAAATATTTATTTTTTCCCTAGTCTAGAATCAGTATTTTACCTAAATGGCACGTTAAAGCAGCTGTTAATATTATTATTATTATTATTATTATTATTATTATTATTATTATTTTTTTTTTTTTTTTTTTTTTTTTTTTTTTTTTTTTAAATATTCTTCAAATTTTCTTGTAATATTTATTTACTTATTTATTTTTTTTGTTATCTTTATTTATCCATTTTTATTTATTTATTTATTATTATTATTATTACTATTTGTGCTATAGAAACTGGTGATTACTTTAAAATTATAATATGTTCATTATCATTCTCTGTTGAAAATACATTCCATCATCAAATTATATTTATATATTTTATTTTTATTTCAAATTAATAAAAAAAAAAAAATCATATTCAGCATAATATTATTTATTTTTGTTTTAATTATTTTGAGGTAAAAAAAGAAAGAAAGGAAAGCAAGACAATAAAACTTAATAATTTTGTAAAATTGTTTTTGGGTAAAAAAAATGGATCCAATTTTTTCACCAAAGCTACTAGGCTCTTCCAGTTAATGTACTTACACCATCTTAATTTTGCTCCTGATTTTTTAATTAATAAAATAGATTCATATATTAAAAGTTAAAAGTTAATATTTTATTTTTCTGCACATTACCAAGTCCAATACATTAGAATAAATGGGCATAATTAATTAAATTACATTTTGTATATGCAGATACGTGGCTTTGAATAATAGAAATATATAAATTAAACCTTATTTAATTTCTGTTAAGGGCTAATAAAATAAATAAAAATATAAATGTTACTTCAGCATAATAATAATAATAATAATAATAATAATAATAGAGATAATGATAATAATGATCACAATAATAATGATAATTGACAATATTAATAATAATAAGATAATGTAAATTTTAAATTAATTTTATGACCTAATAAGAATAATAATTTTTTATATACTTTTGATATTATACTGTTATGTGAGTGGCATTTTGAAAAAAAAAAAAATATATATATATATTATTGACATGTGGGTCAAAGTCTTGAAGACTATTTAAGGTTAAATGAAAATTATTTCTGTTGTAGTATATACAGAGAAAAAAAAAAAAAAAAAATTTTTTTAAAATTAAATTAAAATTAAATGACAAAATAACATTAAATAAAATAAAAATTAAATGAAATTAAATAAAACTTTCCCCAAATTTCAAATACAATAATTATATAACTTTAATTTTGTCTAAGCATCTTCTTATTTGAATTTTTAAAACTAAATTTTCAAATACATTTTTTTTTTTCTAAAATCTTATTTTACAAAACAAAGTGACATCATTAATAATATTTTATTTTACTTATTGCATTGTTGGTTGTGAGTTAACAAACGTATAAACTGGGGTTGAAAATATTTTTATTTCATCTTTGTAATAATAATTGTGATTAAATTTATATTTTTGCTTGCCGAAGATTTCTGCTATTTCATCATCATTATTTTAAAGCTTTGATACATCTCTGCATTTCTGTGATATTGCAACATCTAGTTTATTTTTCTTTTTCTTACAAAAATGATCACCATTGACAAAAGTGCCTCTTTATAGAAGATATAGTTGTTTTTTTAAAAACACTGATCTAATCAGTGTCGTAAACGGCATTTGTGATTGCCTAACATTTCCTAATAAATTCATCTAATTTATTGTACAAACAAGTATCTGTTGTTTTTGTTATTTATTTTTTTAACTAATACTGAATATTTGTTATTTATCTTGTTCCAGCTATTGCTCCAAGACTGTTACATCATGAAGCGATGGTAGATTTTGTATTTCTTTACTGTTTAGCAACTGGTGCATCATGAAGTGGAAATGTATTAGAATTTCTTTTTAGTTTTTTTTTATGGGTATTGGCTCAGTGGTTATATCAATGTCCTGATTTATGATAGATTATAAGTTTAATTCTTCTTGGTGTTCGTATTTGCTTAATTCTCTTTCCAGGATCATGTTTTTATTGATTTATTTATTTATTTATTTATTTATTTATTTTAAAACAAAATCTGTGGTACATTTCAATCTGTTTATGAGAAGGCAGATAAAATGTTCCTTTTTTAATAATAAGAGTAACCCAGAGAATGCCTGCATTAAATTTCATTTCACATATCATAATTATAGAAATTACGCTTTGCCCTTGATAAAATGGATTTTAAATCCATAAAATTAAATTGTTTTTGATTTAATAATAAAATTAAAATCTTTAAAAATTAACTTATAAAAGACAGAATTGTAAACCAGATATAAATAATTTTAAAAATTTATTATAATTATGATATATTAAAACAGACATGTCAAATTACAAATTAATTTTTTTTTTTTAGTTTATAATAAGAATGACATTTCAGTTAATATAAAACAAAACACCTTTATTTTTTTTAATCTTCATTTATTATAAGTTACAATGTCTCAATCAGAAATATACAAAACATATGGTATACAACACAGAAGCATATTTATACATATTATATACATCGTGTATCTAACAGTAAATAATTGAGAAAACTAGATATCCATCACAAACCAGTTCACTAAATAGTTTGTACATACAACCCCAGAATGCTTCTACAATATTATGATGTGATTTCAGTTTGGACTGGGAAAATTGGGATACCCCAAAATGTTATGAAGCATATAGTTATATTACAGGCATTATGTTTATGGTGTGTGGCTCCTTGCAAAACCAAGCAATCGTTTGAAATGTATGTCTTGAAGGACTAAAGCACGCCTATTATGGGCAGCAAACTTTGAGCCAGAGTAGCAATATGTTAGTGTGTTATCAGTAGTCAGAGAAATGAAAATGTCTTATAGAATTATATTTTTAAAAATATAAAGGATTTTATTAGGCTGTTTGTTTGTTAACTGCCATAGTTAAAATTAAAGATAGACTCTGATAAATACTGTTCTGAGTAATGAATTTTAAAATTAACAGGTTTGGTATATTGGTCTTATACATTAAATAATCAATAGGTATTGTTGTATACAATGAATACATGCACCTACAAGGATTTGAACTGCTATTCTTTTTCTGACATCTGGTGGCCAAAGTTTTTCAATGCTAGAATGACTTTTAAATATTCATTATTCATTTCCTGAATCCAAAGGACTTTAATCAGTGAAGCTAGTTCATAATGATATTTAACTAAATTTTTTACATAAACTGAAATTAGTTACAATTTAATTATAAGGGCTTATTTTATAATACAAATGATGTACGAGTTTAAAAGATGGATAAAATTGTTAGTTTAAAAATAACTTTTTAAAATAAATAATAAAGAGTTTCTTTTGTATTAACAATTTGAATAAGACTTAAATTGTAAGTTTGGAAAAAAAGAAAAAAGAGAAAAAAGAATTTTTATAATTTGAACATTATTAATGTTGTAACGATTTCAAAAAAAATGAAATTTTTATGATTTAAAAATTACTTTTATTAAAAATATTAATAATAATAATATAGAGTTTATAAGCTGAAGATGAATAAACTACTCATGGTTTAAAGATTATTACCTTTTTTAAATGAACACTACTAACCAGTACAAATTTTAAGATAACTTTCATTCTACAGTTCTGACGTTTTCACATATATATATGTTATATTAGCAGTCGGTACAATTTTTCACACAGTGTGAATGCGCATTTAGGTAAGTGGACAGTGGAACTGATCTGTTGTGACTGATGACTAGCTGTTTGTGCGATTTCTCTCAGAACGTGTGTCCATGGTGATGAATGGACGGAACTGCGACTATGTGAACACAATCAACAGAACTTGACAAAACATTTAAGGAAAGAACATTGAGATTAAATAAATTATAAAAATGGCTGGGTTTAAAAGATAAATGATTATAAATGAATTTTCTCTGTGAGTTCAGTAATTTAAAAAAAAAATTATAATTAAAAATGTTTTTGAAAATGTTTGTAATAATGAGTTATGAAAAATACCAGATGGTTTATATATGTCTTATTATGTGTATAGATGTTATAATAATAATAATAATAATAATAATAATAATAATAATAATAATAATAATAATAAATAATAAAGTAATACTAATAGTAATAAAAGTAGTAATTTTAATTATTGTAATAATAGTAATAAGATAATAATAATAGTAATAGTAGCAATACTAGTGGTAATAGTAGTAGCAGTAGTAGTAGTAGTCATAATAATAATAATAAAAACTATTAATAAGCCTAGCAATAAAATGTCTGACAAAGAGATTTATTTAATAAAGTTTTTCAATAATAATATTTTAATGGTTATTTTCATAATAAAATCTAACATATTATTCCAATATCATTATTGTGAAACTAATTTACATTTGATTTGATTTACTTAATATTTATTTAAACTTTTGGATTAACTATGTGATAATGCCTGTATAAATTACATAAAATAAATATTTGAAATTTTTATAATGTAGACTAGCAATAAAATAATATACTGAACAACAAAAGAAATGCAAACAATATTAATAAATAATGCACACATCATTTGGAGAAACTTTCATATTAAATTAGAGACTAAAACAATTTCATTATTATTATATAATTGTTAATTAAAATGAGAAAAAAACAAATTAATATAATTAAAAAATTTAAAATAATAAAAGTAAAATTGCTAAAATGTAAAATATAAATTCAGTTCATTCATATACATGTATATTAAATTAAAATTGGTCATAAATAGTATCATTATTCTAGTGTATGTACACACCTGACAAAATATAAATATTTTTAAAAAAAATCATAACTCCATTATTGTATATTTTTCACCTTTCCTATTTCTACATAAACAAGCTATATACACCTCTGTTTGACAAAAAATGTAATTCACAAATAAATATTTTAAATAAAATTTTAAATCTTTCATCTATATTCATCTTCATTATTTACTGATATTTCAAAATCTCCATCAATTTAAAAAAAATTGTAAATCATAGATTGTAATATATTTTTCATCCATGTTTTATCTTCTTTTATATATATATATATATATATATATATATATATTCTATTATTTATTTTTCAACTGTTGTACCATCCTGAAATGTACTCCATTTAAAAATTCAAATGAAATTGAAAATTTTGGATTTCTACTAATTAAAAATCTCCAGAAATTATTAGAAATTATATTCAATAAATTAACATGCACATGCATACACAGACAAACACACACCAAGAAATTTTACATTTCTATCTTAATAACAGCCTTCTGTATCCATTATTTTCCTTTCAACTTCCTAGAGTTATTCCCCTTATATTGAAATCTTCATTAAAAATGAGTAAATTAGCTGTTGTTTCTGTATAAATACCTCAAGTATACATGTTTTAATTTTAAAACAATTAATAATAAAGCTGAAGTCTCCAATTTAACTGTCAAAAAAAAAAAAAATAAAAATAAATAAACAAAATGCAGCTGATATATACAAAACACAGATTTATATGATAGCCTGAATAGAGGAAGGGTACATTGGATCTGTATGCATCTGTCATGATTTAAAATAAACCACACATTGATAGATCTGAATGTTTTCAAAATGATAGATCTACAAGATCCATTTAAAAAAAAAAAAAAAAAAAAAAATAATAATAATAATAATAATAATAATAATAATAATAATAATAATAATAATAATAATAATAATAATAAAATAAATAAAAAAAATAGTGAATAAATAAACAAACAAACAAACAAATAAATAAATAAATAAATAAATAAATAAATGAAATCCTAAACACAACAGTTTATGCTAAATAACTAGTTCCACCAATAATTGCGTCGACTAATAACAATTTATTCATTTTGTTCGGGGGTAGATGTAGTTTTTCACAGTGATGTGTTAGACAGAAGTAAACTCTGCAGACTGACCAGTATTGAAAAAACATTAATACAACACCCTGGGGAAATAAAGACTCACCCCCTCATTCTAAAAAAAAAAAAAAAAAAAAAAAAAAAAAAAAAAAAAAAAATGAATGAAATACCCAGACACTACTAATTAGATTGAATGAATAAATCTAAGACAAACTGAAGAATGTTTTTCTTTGTTAGGCTTCTTAAAATGAATGAAAAAAAAAAGGTGTGATTTTTGAAACATGGAGATCAGACCCACCAGTGTCAAACATCCCCCCCTAGATCTGTCCCTGTTTTCCTTCAGCATGAGTCCTTTACTATCTGGGTGCTGCCTACAGTAAACTGACAAACAGAATGAAACTGAGTTAAAAACTAATAACTATCTGAGGTAGTTAGATTATGTGTTGTGATGATGTTTCTAAAACTGCATAAAATTTTCATTTTTAAAATTTTGTTTTTAAAATTTGTTTATATCATAAATATTATATTTAATAATGATATTTCGATTCTTAAAAGTTATTTTTGAAAAAAAAAAAAAAAAATGACAGACATTCTATATCACTTTAAAAAAAAAAAAAATTAAATTATTTTTCAAAATTTAAAAAAAAAAATTTGAATAATAATGGTAAAAGACAAAAACAAAAGACATTTGTTTTTCATTTTATTTTTTTTTTTAAATTTTATTTTGTACCAGTTAGCTTTTCAAAGTAATTATGAATTCATTTTTCGTGGTTTCATAATATGATGTTATTTGAGTATAGTGCAAAATGATTAAATGTCAATGTATTATACATGATCAGTATGCTAGTGTGACTGTCAGTATCACACACATTTGTAACAACTTCTAAACAATTGTGACTAGAAATTATTTCTAAATGGCATATTAACCATTTTAATTACCGTATTCTATCTACAATATATTGAATTTAAAGTGGATGATTTCTATATAAGGCTAATATTGTTATTTTTGTAAAACTTAAATTTCTTTCTTTCTTTCTTATTATTTGATTGAATGTATCTCTTAAATTCTACCGTTTAATAAATAAATAAATAAATAAATAATCATGATGATAATAATAATAATAATAAAAATAATAATAATTACAATAATATAATAGCAATACAACTAATGTTAAAAATAATTCTAGTTTTATAATAATAATAATAATAATAATAATAATAATAATAATAAATAAATAAATAAATAATAACAATAACAATGATAATGATAGTTTAAATTAAAAAATTAAAAAAAATAATAATAATAATAATAATAAGAAATTAATAAAAAATTAATTTAAAAATTAACAGTAACAACAGTAAAATTACAAACTCCAGCAAACTGCAGAAAAACACTCACAGAGAAAAGATGCCAGTCTACAAAACATCTGTCTCCTGTGTGTTAAAACACTGTTTTCCCATTCTACTTCAACTCAGTACAAAATGCACTTGAAATCTTCTACTGCTAATTGTTTTCCTCATGCAAAACAAAACCTAAGAAAACAAAAACATTTGCCGAGAGATTTCCCACTATTTACCTCTGTCAGGTACGAACATTCAGCTATCTCCAGGTGCGTTTCAGATTAGTTCAGTTGATAGTCCATTATCATCCACAAGTCATTCGTTTTGAGAATGTTTCAAATTAGTTTTTTTTTTTTTTTTGTTTTTGGAGTTTATTTTCACATTCTCTTTCTCCTGTCATAAAATATAGGATATTTCTCAGTGAAATGAATATTCAGAATGAGAAGCCCAGTGAATCAGGGAAGAAACAAATAACTTATGTCTTAGTCTATGACCATTTTTTTTTTTTCTTACATATGCAAATCCTCATAAGACTGAGTTCATTTTTTTTAGACCGTTTTTACATTATTAAACTATATCATTCACTTGTACAGAATCCCCATCAGACTGAGTACATGCCGAATGCCTTTCTCACATTAGGCAATATCTTTCACATGTACTTTTCAGAATTAGTATATATTATTGCTTTCACCTTACCAGCCCATATCCAGTCTTATTAATTATTATTATTATTTTTATTTTTGTTTGAATGTTTGATAAAGGCACACATTTTTCAGTGGTTGCAAGGCACAGCTATTTTATAAAAGAAAAAACAGTTAGACTCAGTTTGTTGTGGACTTTTCAACTTCCTTGCTTGTCCAACAATGGTGACAATATTTCAAGGTGTGTTGCACGAAATATTTTGTGAAATATTGCACGATATATTGAACACTCATCATGTTTTAATGATGTCAGTTCATGAAATGAACCCCACTGTGAAATAGATTTTAATAAAGGTCAGAAATGATAAAAGCTTTATCAGCCATCTTGTAGGAACACATTGTGATGCTTTTCCTGGTATGAAGGTCACTGTACCTGGAAAAAATAAAAAAAATAAAAGATTAATAATATATAATTTATTTTTAATTTATTAATTTAAATTGTACCTGGAAAAAAATTAAAACTTTTAAAGGTTTTTTTCTTTTTCTTTCTTTCAAGTTATTAACTTAAATAACAAAATGTGCAAGTAATAATTTAAAAATAATCATAAAAATGAATAGATTCTATTAAGCAGTATTTAATCCTATATTTAATTTTGTGGCAGTAATATATAAATAGTTAATAAATGAACAGATTTGATCAAGTAATACTTAATTTTTATTGTGTTAATATACATAATAAGAACAACACAAAACTATTTAAAAATAAAAAATAAAATAAATAAATAAATAAAAAAACAATAATAATTAAAATCATCAGAATGAAGTTTTATTCAAGCCATATTGTAATAATAATCAAACTATGTTGTAATCATATTGTAAAAAAAATAAAGTGGAGTCATTTTTACATATTTTTATCCAAATCAGTCTCTCAAGCACAATAATAAAATATACTGTTACTCATGATATTTTAATTTTTCTTTTTCTTTCTGTCTTTATTTTCTTTAGTGTTATTACTATATACATTTTTAATGATATGAAAAGGTTTCAGCAAAATACAATATAAATATTAGTTTTAATTCAGTATAATAATTGCTGTGTTTAGTTTACATTATGTATATTCAGCTTTAGCTCAAATGAAATGTGACTGCCATAAAGATGAAAAAATATATACAACAAAAGAGAAAATATGTGTGTTATGTATGTATGTGTGCATGTGTATGTATCTTAGCAATCTGTATTTTTGTAATATATGGATGTACAGATATATGAATATATGTGTGTGCAAACAAATGCATCTCCGACACACGATATGAATGAATGAATGAATGTTTAATATTCTGATATAAAAATACACTGAATATGGGTGTCAGACAAAGGCATATGTTATATGTGTGTACTCGTGTTTTTATATATGCAGGCATGCAAGTTTGTATATGCTAGAATATTCTTTTTTCCCCCACATCTTCAAAATACTCTCCAATAAGCTTCTTTAACTTACAAACAAAACATATAATAACAAAATTATTTGTAGGATAACAAAACAAAAAAAAAAACAACAACAAAAAAATGAAATAAAAACAACAAAAAAACAAACCCAGTTATTTCTTCATCTACAAATCATACTACTTAACAGTTAAAAAAAAAATAATAATAATAAATACAAAAGAAAAATAATAACAATTTTTTTTTTTTTTTTAAATGCTATGGTTATCTAGCTCCCCATATGTTGACTCTAAGCCAAGCAACATCAACAGTAATAACAAAGTCAGAACAAAACAAGAAGAGAGTTTAAAACAAAACCAAAACGACAGCACTGAAATCTGATTGAAGATAAGTCAATAACTGCTAATTATTTTGTGTTTTACAAAGCTGCAGCTTTAAGAAGATGAATGGCGAGGCTCAAGTCACTAATCACTTTTCTTCTTGAAAAGATAAAGTCCTGTTTAAGAACTAATTATCTCGGAATACAAACAAACTTAAGACATTATTCCTAGAAAATCTGCTGGATCACGGTTAGTAAATTAACAACATGGGTTATTATTAGCACATTGGTGAGCAAAGTTTAAGAAATATACAAACTAATTACTCATGTAGACTGTGTTCTGTTCTTTTGTAATACGATTATTATTATTATTATTATTATTATTATTATTGTTATTGTTATTATTAATTCATTTGGTATGCAAGTTTTCATATAAATGACTGAGTGAAAGACAGAATATAAGTTTAGTAATACATTAACAAAATATTGTTAGATTTACAATGTTGTTAATTAAGAATGGTTTGCAAAAACAAATAAAACATAACTTATAAGTTTTCATAATATACTTCAGACCATTTCTTGATTCAAGAGAACTACTTTGACTGATTCTGATCTATAATTCCATACTCTGCTTTGATTATAGTATATCTAAAAGGTATTCAACATACTGTAGATAGATATACTGAACCATAATATATCATAACATTTATAGAGTAACTGAAGATATATGTTTTAAATAACAAAACCATATAATCATGAAAGCATTGGAAGATCCAGTTTTGGGCCTTAGGAATCTTCTGAACAGCACACAGTTTTTGAATGTTAATCTCAAAACATCCAAATATTTAAATAACATATCCAAAAAGTAAGACATAATTGTACTACTTCGAAAACTAAATAAATTAAATAATTATAATACATACTGTCATTACAGTAGAAATTATATTGTATATTTGTAAATGATAATCAAAAAAGAAGAATTTTTATTTTGCAATTTTTCTGTACAGCAGAAATTACACTGCATAACTGTATATTCTTGTGAATTTTCTTTGCTAAGGCAGTAAATGCAAAACAAAACAATGAAATAGAAAAGCAACTGATGAATTCAACTGAACCTGTGTATAAATAATGAATAATAAGTGAGCTATATTTAAACTTAATCTTAACGGCATGAAATAAACAGATTTAATTATGTGTAGGTGGTTAATACAAATGTATACAAAATGTTTACAAGAAAATACTCAGTAACACTAAAATTTTAAGAAAAAAAAAATGTTCATGACTCATCCTTAATAGGATTTGCCTTGTTTAAATGAAGTGAACACAATATACTACTATTTGCTTTACCGAAATAAAACAAACACACACACATTTTTGATATTAAAGTTAACTACCACAATTTCTTTCTTTCAAATATCATGATTTTCAAATTTCAAATTTTTATTTTTTATCTAAATTATGAAATTTGTATTGATACTGATATTTCAACTATAAAATGTTCACTAATTTCTCATTATACTGGAATTCAACTACATTTTCTTCCATTTCGATCGCCATGACTGGTATATAAAAAGCAATGGTATGTGTCAATCGTTAAGTGGAATATTAGTATTGTCAGTTCTAAGCCAAAAAAAAAAAAAAAAAAAAAGAAATGTCACATTTTGAAATATAAAACTAAAATCATGTGAAATAATAAATAAATAAATAAATAAATAAATAATATAAAATATTTATTTTGGTTCAGCCAAATATTGATAATGATGCCAACCATTAAAAAATATTTTTAACATTATTTATTTGATTTGCAAAAAAGGAAAAGAAAATGACACTGAAAAGCTATTAAGAATAGTTAAATGAAGTTTTAAAAAAGTAAAATTTAGCTATTTTTAAAAACAAAAGCGAAAAATAGGGATAATAATAAATAGATATTTAAAATAATAAGAAGATAAACACATAGATACAAAGAAAACAATCTAATTACATATATTTACAAAACAGAAACAAAATAAAATAATAAAAATTATAAATTCAATGTGAAAAAAAAATCACAACAATTGAAAAAAATACAAAACAAAATGGCTGAACTAAATAACCACGAAGGGAGATAATTTACCAAAAAACAAATTAAAATTAACCAATGAAAAAACAGATAACACAGGAACACAGAATTTACCATCATCCAGGGGGAGCTGTTCAGGATAGTGGTGACCTGGAAGATTTAGACAAATATTCACTGAATAGAGAGATATATGATATATTTACTTACATTTCTTATCATCACTGAATAGATATGTGATATATTTCTCATTCTTGCCCTAACAGATAAGCAATATATTTATTCATATTTCTTCCTCTACACTGAATAGATAAATGATTCATTTATTTTATATTTCTTATGCTACACAGAATAAAAACATGATATAGTTACTTTTATTTTTCACTCAACATTGAATAGGTACCTGAATTATTTATATTTCATTCTATGTTCAGTAGACATACAAAACATTTATTTGCTTTCTTTGTCTAGGTATAACACCAGCACAAATGAGATTTAATATGAGTATTAATTTACAAGTTTATAAATATACATTAAAAAAAATATAGCTAATTTCAAGCATTTACACAGTTTTGAAATATATTCAAGTAAAAAACATTTCAGTCACAAATGTTTATTATTATTTTTTTCAAATTAAATAAATAGTTTGCAGGTAAAGTGGAATTAGATATGTTCAGTCACAGAATTTATTGTTAATTTTTTCAAATGTGTGTCTTTTTGTATGCATGTATACAAATAATTTTACTATCTTTAAAAAAAATGAAGATTTATTTCTGTCTTGACAGTTACTGGTAAGCAGAAATATTTTAAATATGAGAGAGAGAGAGAGAGAGAGAGAGAGAGAGAGAGAGAGAGAGAGAGAGAGAGAGAGAGAGAGAGAGAGAGAGAGAGAGGCATGATGAAACACACAGACAACTGGATAGAAAAAGAAACAAGCATCATTTCAATACTATGGAACACAAAAATGTGAAATAACCTTATAATAATCTATACACTTCAAACACAGTACAGAATATATCCAAGATCTGAATTCATGATCAAACTGGAACTAAATTCATCTTTCTCAGAACACCAATTACAACACCAATAATATAACAATTACTTCCACTTATTTAAATTAGTATATATTAATCAGAGATATAAATTTTAAATGTATCAAAACTGACAACACAATTCAGTGTTAAAGTAAAAAAGTATTTTTTTTAAAGATGATGAAGACATATCCCACTCTCCACTATTGTGATGGATATCAACACTGAAGGGCAAAAATTTAGACTATATACAGAATATCCAGGCGTTGTACATTTGTAGATTTTAGATACTAAAAAATCATCTGAAGATACTTGACAACCTCTGAATCAGTATCTTTATCCCTTCCTCATGTAACAGGCAGGCAAACATTTAGACTGCAGTAGATCAGTCAGTATCCAGGCATCATATTGACTGATGAACAAATAGTAAAATATACCAAAACATCTGCTATGGTACATTTCAGACACTAAAAATGTTATCTTTGATATCTGATGACTTCAGAATTAATATCTTTATTCTTGTCTTTTGCAACAGGTAGGAAAAACTATTTCTTATTGTTAATTTGTAGTAATCCTTGGTATCATTTTATTTGTTTGATATATATATATATATATATATATATATATATATATAAAGTATTTTAAATTGAGTGAATAATAGGTAAAGCCAGGTTTCTGTCATCTTTCATTTACCACAACACAGTAACACATACCATGTATAAATATA
>CM022667.1:946442-953942 GCA_012295275.1 Chrysomallon squamiferum
TCAGTAACTGACATCACATCCATATAACTCAGCACCAAGGACAATAAACTGAGGACTCGATGTGAAGGGTCAGTTTTTCACAAATCAAAATTTCGAGTTAATACATTTCTGTCTAGTGAACTTTACTCCACATGAATCGTAAACATATAACATGAATAGCGCATATGAATACATAATAATTTACTGCCGCCAAAATTGTTTCGGATTCCGCAATCAAAAATACATTCTCTCTCTTTTCATTTTTGTTCTTAATGGGTGCATGAGAATAATTCGTAGGTGGATGACTACTAAGATTAACTGTTATGGAATAATTAGCTGTTTTTTTTAAACGAATTTTTTTTCAAAAATAGAAAGCGGCATACAAATTGCGGCATAAAAGGGAGAAAAATTCTTGGAATGCCGATAGAGATATTAAAATAAATCTCTTTTGGGGGGATATTAGAGAGAACTGTATTAACTAATCATGTGTAAAAAAAAAAAAAAAAAAAAAAAAAAAAAAAATTCTATGTTCATGCAGAATAAAAAAAGGGGAGAGTTTAAGAAGAAAAAAAAAATTCTTAGTTAATGCAAGAACCCGTAGATATTGTGTCTTTGAGTTGTCTGTGAAAGCCTGTCTGAGAAAACATGATAAACATTTTAAAGATGAAAGCTCGCAGCCACTAGTTCTGTGTCTAAACAAAACAAACTGTGTAATGATTTTTCTGTGTGTGCATTGACGAAAAGTAAATTTGTTAGTAATATAGATTTAAACTGAAAAAATTTCCCTTTAATGCTAAAGAATGTTGTTAAGGCAATTGGTACTTTTTTTATTTTTTTATTTTTTTTCCAGTAAGCTTTGTTGATTGAGAATTTGGACATGGGTTTTGAGTTATATGTTGAAAATTATTTTATATTTTTGTTTGTAGATTTTTGAGTTTATTGTTGATTTTTTGTTATAGTATAAAACTTATTAATTTTGTTTCGCATATTATATTGTGAAGATTTTCAATATTGTTTTATAATTATTTGTAGTTTTTGGAGTCTGATGATTTTCAGTCATATTTTGTATTTTGAGTTACATTTTTACAAGCATTAATAATAATGATAATGATAATAATAATAATAATAATAATAATAATAATAATAATAATAATAATAATAATAATAATAGTAATAATAATAATAATAATAATAATAATAACAACATCAATAGTAACAATAACAACAACAACAACAGTAATAATAATGATAATAATAACAACAATAACAACATTAATAAAAACAACTTTAATAATAATAATAATCATAATCATAAGAAGATGAAGACGAAGAAGAATAACAGCAAAACTAATGAACATACAAAAGCCTCACTGAAAATCTTTTACAGCGATTTAAACGAACCACTAAACGATTCCACAAATTTGATCATCAACAGCCCAAGTTACACTGTGACTGATCAATTTGTTATTACACCTTAATAGAACCATCAATTATTAACAGGGCCACAGAGTTCAATATATCTCAGATCTACTTAGTCCTGAGTGAATCTGGCACACACTCACACACACACACACACATACAATAGCTGTGTGTTGTAAATTGTCTTATAATTACACAGTGAAGCCCATTTGTCCTCACGTTATTTTACATTTAGTGTCAAAACCACACCGTGTACGAAGGTGCTTTAACAGTAATGAGCTGAATGTAATGGGGTGTATTAATTATCTTTTAAAAGCGTAAATTGTAGACCATTTAATTGAAAAGTAATAGTTTAATTGAAGAGAGAGAGAGATAATGTGTGTGTGTGTGTGCATGTGTCTATACATGTATATGGGTGAATGTGTGTATGATATGTGTATAAATAGATAGAAACACAGATAATTTTAAAAACTGACAAGTTTGTACTTTATATATAAATAGCCAAAACAGTGGTGTAAGTGTATGTGTATATATATCAAACTATCAAAATGACCTAAAATTTCTTCTCATTTCCTCTCTCTCTCTCTCTCTCTCTCTCTCTCTCTCTCTCTCTCTCTCTCTCTCTCTCTCTCTCTCTCTTCCACATTATCTCTCACATTAATGAAAAAGAACATTTGAAAAATTGCATAGGAATATAAAAAAAAGGGTTTACTGAAAAGTTCTGGACATTAAAGCCTGATCAATAAAACCTAATTGTTACAGGGATCAATAGAAACATACTAGTGCATAAAAAAAAAAAAAAAAAAAAAAAAAAAAATTAATGATTTAGGGTTTTTTATGACTCCACTGATTATCTTGTTCCATACATTTTAAACCCTCCATCAAGGAGGTGATCAGAATTTAAAAACTTTGACAAACTATTCTGCACCCGATCAATAAGTTTTGGACAAAATGAATTCATAGAATGCATAGTAATTCATGTTGTACACGAATACAGTTTTACAGGCAATACAAAACATTGCCTGAATTCAGCATGGAAATGTAATATAATTTTGAAAAATAATCCTACATTTATTGCAGTATCAAATATTGTTAAGGTTGACTGGTGTTTATTTTGGGGGGTATTTGGGGGGATAAGAGTTTATTTGTTTTGTTGTAATGAAATGATTGAATTTTGTTCTCAGATTTGGTTTTAGATGATGTAAAAAACACTGATGATGTCAGTATGATAAATAATTTAAAAAATAAATAAATAATAAACAAATCCAAAAACAACACAAAAAAACAACAATATAATAGTATGTAACTACAACAACAACAACATCAAAAATAATGATGATACTGCTACTACTGCTACAACTATTACAACTACAACTACTATTACTACTGCTAGTAATAATAATAATAACAACAGCAGCAGGTAATGGTCACTGTAATAGAAGAATAAAACAAAATAAAATAAAAAATAAAACAGCAAAAACAATTTCATACTGATTCTGACTAATAAAAAAAAAAAAAAAATTCCATAAAAACCCCAACAAAACATAACAGTATGATTGATAGTAAAAATAACAACAATAATAATAGTAATAGCCTGTACTACTACTATTACTGCTACTAACAACAACAACAACAATAAAACTATTCTACTGATTCCAACTCTTTCACAACAGTTCTGTTATCCATCCTGCCCTCAGTCACCTCTTCCCCATCACATAACCACAAACACAGAAAAAAACTTATTTTCATTTCACCCTCACCTACAACGTTCAGCTGAACGGTTCTGCTCAGGACGTGCTTCGTTGTTACGCGACACTCGTACAGGCCGCTGTGTCTGGGCTTGGCCATCTTGATCATGAGATTCCAGTCGGAGAGCTCCGCGGTCCTCTCCAGATGCTCCACGGACACGTTGGGGTCCTTCACCCACGTCATCGTGCCGATCGACGTGATGTGCTCCTTGTCCATTCGACGCCACACGACCTGCGGAACAGTAATCCAGCGTGATTGAAAGTTAGTCTCATTTGCATAATTAACTCACGGTAATAGTTATAGAGGTTTGCATGGTGATGATGTGTTTGATGATGATGATGTGTATGGTGATGAGGGTGATGTGTATGATGATGGAGATGATGATGATGATGATGATGATGATGGTGGTGATGATGTGTATGATGATGATGTGTATGATGATGATGAGGGTGATGATGTGTATGATGATGGTGATGATGATGATGATGTGTATGATGATGGTGGTGATGATGTGTATGATGATGGTGATAATAATGATGATGTGTATGATCATGATGAGGGTGATGTGTATGGTGATGATGGTGGTGATGATGATGAGATGATGGTGGTAAAAAATGATGTAATAAATTGTAAAGAGGGAAGAAGAAAGCAAGAGTAAAAAGACATTGCATATCAAGAGATGTAATACCATAAATAAAAATAATCTAGTTAGGACTGCTAGTCCACTTTTTATTAAAAAACAAAACAAAACAAGAATTAAATAAAAAAAATATATAATAATAATAATAATAATAATAATAATAATAATAATAAGAATAAGAATAAGAATAATAATAATAAAAACAATAATAATAATTAAATAAGAAACAAAAAATAATTTCTTTCATTTTTTTTTTTTTTAGAAATAACTTAAAACAGACACACTGTGCAAAATCCTATATGTAATAGATTTCTGAAATCAATCCATTTTTAAAAACTTGAACATAAACTTAAAATATTCGTAATTAAAGTTTTTAAAGATTATATAATAATTACGTTATCAAGAAAATTAAGACTTAACCAAAGACATATAAAAATATAATATTCAAAATTATATCCAAAAAACCCCTTAATCTCATTTCTTATTTGTACTTGACATCAGCTGACTTATAGTAGCAGATTAAATTTGTTTTATTCCATTCCAGCCAGTGCTCATGTTTATCAAAGGCTGTGGTGTGTGTTTTACTACCTATGGGTAGGTGCATATGAAAATATTCCTTGTTGCTAAATGATGAAATGTTACTGAAAGACAAATGCAAGTTTCCTCTCTCATGCAGTCATTACTTTAATGATGTTTTAAATTATTTTTGTATTATAATCATTATAATTATATAATTAATTAAAATCTAATACATAATAATAATCATCAACATATTGTGAGATTTTATTTAACCAATTTTTTTTATCTAGGGTAGGTGAAGATAAAAAAAAAAAGATCTGCTAAATGATAAAAATTTACAGAAGGAAAGGATCAGGATTTCTTTCTCATGCAATCATTATATTGATGATGATTTTAATAGTTTTATCATATCATAATCATTATAATTATGTTATTAATGTTATTAATTGATATTATTATTTTTTGTGCCGAGGTATTATTAAACATTTGGTTCATTTATTCTTGGCCTAGGTGGATCCAATTTGAAGAAAACAGCTAGAAAATAACTAATGAACCAAATTCATTATCTCAATTAAGAGTTTCCTGCAGATGTTTACATTTAAGTGCTGCTGGCAGATTTAAAATAAAACACACACAGTGCATTACACATATAGGTTATGTAATATGTGCATTGTTCTAGTTATTAATCTAATCATATTTTACTGTGTCGGAGAAAAAGTTTGTTACGTTTTTTTTTCAATAGTTGATGTTTAAAGACATGGTTTTGTTTCAGATGTAACTGAAATATATGTGTACTTATTCTGAAAGGTGAACAAAGTGGCAGGTATGTGGTTGAATAAATATATGTACAAATATATAAATATTGTCTTTGAATTTAACTTTAAAAACTTGTGTTCCATCCCAGTATCTTATGTGTGAGTTAAGGCAATGCATATAACAGATAGCTGAAAGTTTTTGTTTACGCACGCAAAAAAAAAAAAAATATATATATATTTTATATTGGCACACAATTTCAAAGAAATTCTTGAGTGTTGTTTTTAATTTTTTATTGTTATTATTTATTTATTAATGATTAACGATCATCAAGTGTAAAAGAGTAGAGAGGGTTTTTAAAATGTATGGTTTTTAAAATTAATTTAGTGAGTTAATGTTTTACAACAGGTAACACTTTTCGCACAATTTACCAGTAAAAAAATGACAAAGAATTGGCAAAGACTGCCACATTAGAATTATCACCTAACTTTTTTTTGTATCATTTTGTTTTAAATTATATATTTCTTTTCATCGTTTTATTTTTTTTTTTTCATTTTAGGTACTGTTATGCAAAAGATACAAACATTATAGTAATAAATAAAAAATATAAATTATAATAAGATAAATAATAAAATAAATGAAATAAATAAATAAATAAATAAATAATAATTTAATAATAATGTAATAATAATAATAACAACAATAATAATTATTATTACTATTACTATTATTATTATTATTATATTATTGATCATAATTAACTAATTCATTTATTTATTTATTTATTTATTTATTTATTCTGTCACTCTAAAATAAAAAATAAAAAACAAATAAAATAAATAAATTTAAACAATAATAAATAAATACAAAAAGAAAGAAAGAAGGAAGGAAAGAAGAACAATGATAAAAAAAAAGAAAATAAATTATAAAAATTTTTTATTCTTGCTGTCACACCATAGACACCACAGGTGACATTCAAATCAGTCTGTGATGACTTTTTGTCAAGAGAACAGTGTCTCTATAACCCTTAAGTGTCAGAAGAGAGAGGTTTGGAGAGACTGTTAGAACAAGAACAGAACCTGTGTAGACTTGTTGACATTATCAGCCATACACATTGAGTGTCAGATTTTTTTAAAAACCAGTTTTCCAGACTGAGCAATTACTGACTTAGATGTGTGAGAGAGAGAGAGTGGAGAGAGTGTTAACTATACTAAACAAAAAAAATTATGGATTATGAAAGATTTTTCTTTTAGATGAAATATGATTTTAAATATTTTAAACATAAAAAAAGTTGATTACATATTGTGCTTGATGTGATATGATGTTTAGAATAAAAGAAATTTAAAATTGAGTATTGTTATATATTTTTTATTTGAGAAGAAATAATATACATTTATTATTAATTTATTTTATTTTTATTTTTTTTACTTCCGTGCTGAAGATTCTTGTTATTTTTATTTTTTTAAAACAAGTAATAAAATGATTATAAAAAAAAAAAAAAGTAAAAATTTTTTTTTTAATTTTGACAATTTGTTTTTTTTAGATCATTATTTTAAATATAAAAGTCATTAATTTCTAGATCTTTTAAATAGTTATAAAAAAACCCACCAAGAAAAAAAAATAAACAAAAAAAATAAATAAAACATTTAAAAATATTTTAAAAAATGATAGATAATGATTCAAAAGCATATTCTTCATTCAAGAAAATGATTTAGCTTTCTTTTTCATTTTATTATGAAATGAATTTCAAAACATACAATTCACAAACAATTTATAAAAACAAAATAGACATGGGCATACACTTGATACACACATTACACATTTATACAGACACACACATACACACACAAACAAAATACACACAAAATAGATATAAATGTACAGGCAAATGCACACATAAACACATACAGACACTTACACACACAAACATGCTCAGAAACACAGACTCACATGCATACCACAGATACAAACATCCACACACACACACTGTCACAGAAACATTCACACACACACACAGACAACACACACACACACACACACACACATATTCACAACTCACACATACACTCTACACACATATAAACATACAACTTTGGAATTCCCAGTAAAACACTGATATTGGAGAAACATAGGAAATTATTGGCCTAATTAGATGACCAGACATTACTGAATCAATATTAGGTGAATACTGACCATTGCAGAGGTCACTACTGACCCACTGCTTGTTCTTCTTCCACTGGACACTCCTTAAGATATTTTACTTGTTATTTTAGTATGATCTCAGTGATCTTTGACATACAGGCATCAAAAATATAGAACTGGGATGTGAAAACGATTTCATATTTAGACCAAGTTGAGAAGTGATCACAGTATTATGTTGGTTATGTGTTTCTAATGGATATTTGATGAGTTATCTTCTTTTTTTATGGTCATACACACAC
>CM022667.1:958942-993942 GCA_012295275.1 Chrysomallon squamiferum
AATAATAACACGGATATACACCTGGGGCAATACACCGTGTATTTCACAGACACAAATCAAATTTTGCAGAAATTGTCTATTTCATTGTCTATTGCACTGGTGGTGGTGTATTCCCTGCAGTGGCAGAGATCAAATTGTTTTTTTGTTTTTTTTTGTTTTTGTAAATCTGTGATGGTGTCGCTGACTGTTGCAATTTAGCAAATGTAAAATCTCAGCTTTGTATCATCCCTTTCAGAGAAAGGTTGAAATGTGATGACACAAACACACTCAGGTGTACATACACATATTGATATATATATATATATATATATATATATATATATATATATAAAGAGATACATACACATATATCTTTATATTTATGTATGTATTGGTGTTTGTTTTTTATGTGTGTGTGTTTTTGTATGTGTGTGTTTGTGTGTGTGTGCCTGTATGTGTGTGTGTTTGTGGTTATGTATTTATATGAGAGATGCTTTATGTATTTATGATTTGTGTTTCTGTTTGTATGTGTATGATATACAAGTCTTTGTATGTGTTTTTATATGTCTACATATTTGCATATGTATGTATATTGTGTGTGTGTGTGTGCATCATGTATATATTTACAGATATATGTACAAACACACACACACACATCCACATACATATTCAAACAGACACACACTCAAACAGACATACACACACACACACTCACACACACACACACTCACACACACACACACACACACACACACACATATATACACACTCTCTCTCTCACACACACACACACACACACACACACACCTAATACAGATTAGATTTTCTGTATTGATATCAGCTGGAATACAGAATCCAATAAATTTAATGAATAGTTCTTGTTTTTAATATATACTCATTCACTTTATGCCCAAACACACAGACACTGAGACATAACAAAACCATTTACTTATGATATATGCATTGAAGAATTCAATAAACAACGATCCTTTATCCATTTAATAATGCAAATACTTAAAATCTATTAATATATCTCATTAGTTATGATATATGTCTTACATAATTCAATATTTCTAACTGGGTAATTTTGGAATAATGTATTTTTAATGCATCTGATATTAAACAACATAAAAATTAATGTGTTTTGCTACATAATGTCTGTTAAAATGAAATTAAAACAGAAATAGAAACAAACACAAGAATATACAAATATATTAACATTTATGTTTTATATATATTTTTAATAAATACATCTTTTGCTACTTTTTAATGTGTTAATGACACACTATAAATTTCATACATACATACATACATACATACATACATACATACATACATACATACATACACACATACATACACACATACATACCTACATACACACACACACAGGTGAATGAGAGAGTAAATCTATAAACATAATATAAGGAATGATTGAGAGAAAAAGAGAGACAGAAAGAAAGGAAAAATGAAAACGATAAAAGAAAGATAAAGAAATAAAAAATATAAAATAAAATAAAACAAATAATGGAAAACAAGAAATAACAAATATGACAGCAAAAAGAAAAAAAAAAGACAGAAAGAAATAAAATTAATAAAAGAAAATCATTGTGAGAGAGAGAGAGACAGAAAAGAACTCAAAGAGAAGAAAAGAGACATACTTATTTTTGAGCATGCAAATAAACATACACTGCCATGTTATCATCAATGGTTCGGATATACACAACACAATGCAAATCATTTCTGTTGATATTAAAGCCATGGCCTAATCAATGGACCAGACATACACAAAATAATTGACCGAGTTATAACAAGTTTATGAATTTGCTACATCAAAAACTTCTCAATTAACCATATCGGAAAATCATCTCCATTCAAAATCATCGACTGAGTTTTAACGGTTTACGAACGTGGTGCATTAAAATTCTGAATGCAGTGGAAAATCATCTTCAATTCAAAATAATTGACAGTTTTAATTTGCTACATTAAAATTTCTGAATCGATGGGAAATCATTGCCATTCTTGTCCACAATGAAGTGAAATTAGACTTGATGAATGTTGTTATAGGTTTATAATCAAATACATGCTAATGATTCATTTGCATAAAAGATACAGTTTTATGATGGATATTTTTATATCTTTCTTGGATCAATACTGTGGCAGATTCAGTCATTTTTTATGGGGTGTTTAGATGTAACATTTCCAACTGCCAGTGAATATGATATATGTGTATGTATGTGTGTGTGTTTGTGTGAGTATGCATATATATGTGTGTGTGTGTGTGTGTGTATATATATGTACACATACAAACACATAAACACAGATATACATATATATATATATATATATATATATATATATATATATATTGATGTATGTATGTATGTCTGTATTTATGTGTGAATGTATGATGTATGTGTATCCATGGATGTATATGAGTGTTAATATATGTGTATCCATGTATGTATATGAGTGTATATATGTATGCATGTATAGTTAAGTATGTGCATGTATATGTATGTATATGTCTGCATGCATCTATGCATTTACTTTACAATACATAATATACAGACTATATTTGTTTGTATTAATGGGATCAGACACCCTTATCCCATGCAGATCCTTTCCTGCAATATATCAGCACTAGGAAGACACTGGTGAAAACATCAGTGCTGCTAATTTGATTTTACATCTTTCATAAGTTGTAAATGATGAACAGAATATGTATGTGATCAATCAAATGCAGTTTGTCAGAAAGATTTAGGGGATAAAATTAAGTGGCTGTTAAAGGAAAAAAAAAAAAAAACTGAACAACTTTAAACAAAAAAAATTAAAAAAAAGAAGAAGAAGATAATGAGATAAATATGTTAATAAAATAAAATTTAAAGGAAGTGTGTCAATAAAAGTTTTGTTCATTATTATTTATTACTATTGCTGCTTGGTGTATTGTTATTATTATTTTTTCTTATGTTATTGTAATTATTATTAGTGATGTTGTTGGTTTCTTGATGTTAATTTTGTGATAATTTTTAACATCTGTGGCAGTGGTTGTAAATGCACTGATCATGGTTATAGTTGTGATAGTGTTTGTGGTAGTGTTGGTGGTAGTGTTTGTGGTAGTGTTTGTGGTAGTATTGGTGGTAGTGTTTGTGGTAGTGCTTGTGGTAGTGTTTGTGGTAGTGTTTGTGGTAGTGTTGGTGGTAGTGTTGGTGGTAGTGTTGGTCGTAGTGTTAGTAGTAGTGTTTGTTGTAGTGTTGGTGGTAGTGTTGGTAGTAGTGTTTGTGGTAGTGTTTGTGGTAGTGTTGGTGGTATTGTTTGTTGTATTGTTTGTGGTAGTGTTGGTGGTAGTGTTTGTTGTATTGTTGGTGGTAGTGTTTATGGAAGTGTTGGTGGTAGTGTTTGTGGTAGTGCTTGTTGTAGTGTTGGTGGTAGTGTTGGTGGTAGTGTTTGTTGTAGTAGTGTTTGGGGTAGTGTTGGTGGTAGTGTTGGTGGTAGTGCTTGTGATAGTGTTTGTGGTAGTGCTTGTTGTAGTGTTGGTGGTAGTGCTTGTGGTAGTGTTTGTGGTAGTGTTGGTGGTAATGGTTGTGGTAGTGATTGTGGTAGTGTTTATGATAGTATTTGTGGTAGTGCTTGTGGTAGTGTTGGTAGTAGTGTTGGTGGTAGTGCTTGTTGTAGTGTTTGTGGTAGTGTTGGTGGTAATGTTGGTGGTAATGTTGTTGTGGTAGTGCTTGTGGTAGTCTTGGTGGTAGTGTTGGTAGTATTGTTGGTTGTAGTGTTAGTAGTAGTGTTTGTTGTAGTGCTTGTGGTAGTGTTGGTAGTAGTGTTTGTGGTAGTGTTTGTTGTAGTGCTTGTGGTAGTGTGTTGGTGGTAGTGTTTGTAGTAGTGTTGGTGGTAGTGTTTGTGGTAGTGCTGATGGTAGTGTTTGTTGTAGTGCGTGTTGGTAGTGTTTGTGGTAGTGTTGGTGGTAGTGTTGGTGGTAGTGTTGGTGGTAGTGTTGGTGGTAGTGTTGTGCTAGTGCTTGTGGTAGTGTTGGTGGTAGTGTTGGTGGTAGTGTTTGTGGTAGTGCTTGTTGTAGTGCGTGTTGTAGTGTTTGTGGTAGATGTTGGTGGTAGTGTTGGTGGTAGTGTTGGTGGTAGTGTTGGTGGTAGTGTTGGTGGTAGTGTTGGTGGTAGTGTTTGTGGTAGTGTTGGTGGTAGTGTTGGTGGTAGTGTTGGTGGTAGTGTTGGTGGTAGTGTTGGTGGTAGTGTTGGTGGTAGTGTTGGTGGTGGTAGTGTTGGTGGTAGTGTTGGTGGTAGTGTTGGTGGTAGTGCTTGTGGTAGTGCTTGTGGTAGTGTGTTGGTAGTATTGTTGGTCGTAGTGTTAGTAGTAGTGTTTGTTGTAGTGCTTGTGGTAGTGTTGGTGGTAGTGTTTGTGGAAGTGTTGGTGGTAGTGTTTGTGGTAGTGTTTGTGTTAGTGCTTGTTGTAGTGCTTGTGGTAGTGTTGGTAGTAGTGTTTATGATAGTGTTGGTGGTAGTGCTTGTGTAGTAGTGTTGGTAGTGTGTTTGTTGTAGTGCTTGTGGTAGTGTTGGTAGTAGTGTTTGTTGTAGTGTTTGTGGTAGTGTTGGTAGTAGTGTTGGTGGTAGTGTTGGTGGTAGTGCTTGTGATAGTGTTTGTGGTAGTGCTTGTGGTAGTGTTGGTGGTAGTGTTTGTGGAAGTGTTTGTGGTAGTGTTTGTGGTAGTGTTTGTGGTAGTGTTTGTGTTAGTGTTTTTGTTGTAGTGTTGGTGGTAGTGTTTGTGTTAGTGTTTGTGTAGTGTTGGTGGTAGTGTGTTTGTGGTAGTGTTGGTGGTAGTGTTTGTGGTAGTGTTGGTGGTAGTGTTTGTTGTAGTGTTTGTGGTAGTGCTTGTGGTAGTGTTGGTAGTAGTGTTGGTGGTAGTGCTTGTAGTAGTATTGGTAGTAGTGCTTGTGGTAGTGTTGGTGGTAGTGTTGGTGGTAGTGTTTGTGGTAGTGCTTGTTGTAGTGTTTGTGGTAGTGTTGGTGGTAGTGTTTGTGGAAGTGTTGGTGGTAGTGTTTGTGGTAGTGTTTATGTTAGTGCTAGTTGTAGTGTTTGTGGTAGTGTTTGTGTTAGTGCTTGTTGTAGTGTTTGTGGTAGTGCTGGTGGTAGTGTTTGTTGTAGTGTTTGTTGTAGTGCGTGTTGTAGTGTTTGTGGTAGTGTTGGTGGTAGTGTTTGTGGTAGTGTTGGTGGTAGTGTTTGTGGTAGTGCTTGTGGTAGTGTTGGTGGTAGTGTTTGTGGTAGTGCTTGTTGTAGTGCGTGTTGTAGTGTTTGTGGTAGTGTTGGTGGTAGTGTTGGTGGTAGTGTTTGTGGTAGTGTTGGTGGTAGTGCTTGTGGTAGTGTTGGTAGTATTGTTGGTCGTAGTGTTAGTAGTAGTGTTTGTTGTAGTGCTTGTGGTAGTGTTGGTGGTAGTGTTTGTGGAAGTGTTGGTGGTAGTGTTTGTGTTAGTGTTTGTGTTAGTGCTTGTTGTAGTGCTTGTGGTAGTGTTGGTAGTAGTGTTTATGATAGTGTTTGTTGTAGTGTTTGTGGTAGTGTTGGTAGTAGTGTTGGTGGTAGTGTTGGTGGTAGTGCTTGTGATAGTGTTTGTGGTAGTGCTTGTGGTAGTGTTGGTGGTAGTGTTTGTGGAAGTGTTTGTGGTAGTGTTTGTGGTAGTGTTTGTGGTAGTGTTTGTGTTAGTGTTTGTTGTAGTGTTGGTGGTAGTGTTTGTGTTAGTGTTTGTGGTAGTGTTGGTGGTAGTGTTTGTGGTAGTGTTGGTGGTAGTGTTTGTGGTAGTGTTGGTGGTAGTGTTTGTTGTAGTGTTTGTGGTAGTGCTTGTGGTAGTGTTGGTAGTAGTGTTGGTGGTAGTGCTTGTAGTAGTGTTGGTAGTAGTGCTTGTGGTAGTGTTGGTGGTAGTGTTGGTGGTAGTGTTTGTGGTAGTGCTTGTTGTAGTGTTTGTGGTAGTGTTGGTGGTAGTGTTTGTGGAAGTGTTGGTGGTAGTGTTTGTGGTAGTGTTTGTGTTAGTGCTTGTTGTAGTGTTTGTGGTAGTGTTTGTGTTAGTGCTTGTTGTAGTGTTTGTGGTAGTGCTGGTGGTAGTGTTTGTTGTAGTGTTTGTTGTAGTGCGTGTTGTAGTGTTTGTGGTAGTGTTGGTGGTAGTGTTTGTGGTAGTGTTGGTGGTAGTGTTTGTGGTAGTGCTTGTGGTAGTGTTGGTGGTAGTGTTTGTGGTAGTGCTTGTTGTAGTGCGTGTTGTAGTGTTTGTGGTAGTGTTGGTGGTAGTGTTGGTGGTAGTGTTTGTGGTAGTGTTGGTGGTAGTGCTTGTGGTAGTGTTGGTAGTATTGTTGGTCGTAGTGTTAGTAGTAGTGTTTGTTGTAGTGCTTGTGGTAGTGTTGGTGGTAGTGTTTGTGGAAGTGTTGGTGGTAGTGTTTGTGTTAGTGTTTGTGTTAGTGCTTGTTGTAGTGCTTGTGGTAGTGTTGGTAGTAGTGTTTATGATAGTGTTTGTGGTAGTGCTTGTGGTAGTGTTGGTAGTAGTGTTGGTGATAGTGCTTGTAGTAGTATTGGTAGTAGTGCTTGTGGTAGTGTTGGTGGTAGTGTTGGTGGTAGTGTTTGTGGTAGTGCTTGTTGTAGTGTTTGTGGTAGTGTTTGTGATAGTGCTTGTGGTAGTGTTGGTGGTAGTGTTTGTGGTAGTGCTTGTGGTAGTGTTTGTGGTAGTGTTTGTGGTAGTGCTTGTTGTAGTGCTTGTTGTAGTGCTTGTTGTAGTGTTTGTGGTAGTGTTGGTGGTAGTGTTTGTGGTAGTGTTTGTGGTAGTGCTTGTTGTAGTGCTTGTTGTAGTGTTTGTGGTAGTGTTGGTGGTAGTGTTTGTGGTAGTGTTTGTTGTAGTATTTGTGATAGTGTTGGTGGTAGTGCTTGTTGTAGTGCGTGTTGTAGTGTTTGTGTTAGTGCTTGTGGTAGTGTTGGTGGTAGTGTTTGTGGTAGTGTTTGTGATAGTGTTGGTGGTAGTGTTTGTTGTAGTGTTTGTGGTAGTGTTGGTGGTAGTGTTTGTGGTAGTGTTTGTGGTAGTGCTTGTTGTAGTGCTTGTTGTAGTGCTTGTTGTAGTGTTTGTGGTAGTGTTGGTGGTAGTGTTTGTGGTAGTGTTTGTGGTAGTGCTTGTTGTAGTGCTTGTTGTAGTGTTTGTGGTAGTGTTTGTGGTAGTGTTTGTGGTAGTGCTTGTTGTAGTGCTTGTTGTAGTGCTTGTTGTAGTGTTTGTGGTAGTGCTTGTGGTAGTGCTTGTGGTAATGCTTGTGGTAGTGGTTGTTGTAGTGTTTGTGGTAGTGTTTGTAGTAGTGTTGGTGGAAGTTCTGGTGGTGGTGTTTGTTGTAGTGTTTGTGGTAGTGTTTATGACAGTGTTTGTGGTAGTGTTTGTGGTAGTGTTGGTGGTAGTGCTTGTAGTAGTGTTGGTAGTAGTTTTTGTCGTAGTGTTGGTAGTAGTGTTTATGGTAGTTATGGTAGCCATGGAAGTTTTTGGTAATGGTGTATTATTAGTTGTAGTAATATTGGTTCTTGTTACCATTCTTGTTATTATTTATTTATTTTTATTATTATAATCCATTATTGATTTTATTAATATTATTATTATTGCTACAATTGTCATTGTTGTTCAGCATCATCTATTTCTTCTTTTATTATCATTATAATCATCTTCTTCTTTTTCATCATCTTCATCTTCTTTTTTTATCATCATCATAATCATCATCTTTTTTCTTTATCACCTTCACCATCATCTTCATCTTTCTCATCTTCAATATCATCTTCATCTTTGTCTTCTTCTTCTTCCTATTATCATAGAAATGTTTCTCTCAAACCCATTACAATGCTGTTTAGCATTCAGGACATACATACCATTCAGCAGTATGTGTCATAAACAGTAATAAACTGAACAATGTCAGCAGTAAAACTGAAACAGTAAATTAAGCTAATTTTATCGAAAATTACGAATCGATTCATCCCGCTCACTAATCACCTGTGAGCTCAAATCTTTCACGCTGATCTCATAATTAGACAAGAATAAGCCGAGATATTCTCCTAGCGAGATACGAAAATTTAATACATGGCTGTCTGTCTTCTAATTTGGCACGGTGATGTGAGGTAAAAAAGATGGTATGATAATTGTGTATGGTAGACTTGTTGCACACGTTTGTTTATTGATGAGAACCAGACTTTTATTTTGAGAAGAAAATTAGAATGATTTCTCTGAAGTATAGAAACATGTAATAATGGATGTGATTGTGTATGTGTGAGTCTGTTTGTGTGTGTGTGTGTTTGAGGGTAAGTAAGTGTATATGAATACTTTTAAAAATATAGAAATCCATTAATGTATCTTTTTATATATGTGTGTGTGTATATATATATATATATATATATATATATATATATATATATATATATATATATAGAGAGAGAGAGAGAGAGAGAGAGAGAGAGAGAGAGAGAAAAACCACAAACAACAAACAGGCATACATTATTTCATATCTACCTGGAAAATAAATTAATACAACAAACAAAAACATCACTGAAAGATTCTAATATGAATTACAAACATTAAAAACCGATATTGAAACAATTAGTTACTTTTTATCATCACCTAATCCAGATATTACATAATTATGAGGTCAAATTCTGACAAACTGTTCCGTTAAACTCCTGAAATTTAATCAGGCGAATTAGCAGCTTGATGAATTTGCTCCGAAAACTAAACAGCTTTCCAATATGTTTGTTCACTTCACTCGTTCCCAATTTGCTACGGTTGGGATTATCCAAATATTTATTCTCAAATCAAAGCACTATGCCTGCTCTGTACCAGTGATTGGAAAGCCACAAATCAAACATGCTAATAAAAATTCAATAACCCTTAAAAGAAAAGAGATTAGCCAGTAACTATTTTCAATATCTGTGGCCGTCCAAGTGCAGAAAACAAACACTGTATATGCATATATATGGATCGGCCACGATGAAAACTATAACGGTGGAAAATAAATATAATTGTATTTCTATTAATGCCTCTATGATCTTATGAGTAACATATCATGTAATTGATTTTCTATAACAGACAAAAAAAAAAAAAAAAAAAAAAAAAAAAAAAAAAAAAAAAAAAAAAAAAATAGGAACTGTAATCTGTTAGGGGGATCATATCTAAAGCACTATTATCATTATTTCTATTCAAATTAACTGCAGGGGGTCCCTGTGCAATAATTGCTGTATGCCGCAGTGCAAACAAACCCGCACACACTGAACTGACGCTGGGTGTTTTGTGATGTAACATGGTTTTTGCATTTATTACGTGTCGCATGCCAGTGGTGCAGCATTGTGTGCGCTGACATGTATTCGAAAGAGACAATGGTTCTCTGAGTGCTGTGCATTCATGATAACACTGCTTCAGGAAGAAGACCTTAATTGAACTGGTGAATAAAATGATAACACTGTTCTGATAAAATATATATAAATATACTTTATGTTGTTTTTTTTGAATATATGCCTTGACATTTTCATTGCTGCTTCAGAGTTTGAACATAATAGTTTAATTTTCAGTAGCAATTCCATGGTTCATTTCTGTTACAAATTACATCATTGATTTGCTGATGTTTTATTGATATGAGAAATTCCAATGGAAACACCAATGATTGTTGGCATTTATCTACAAAAACCTGACATGTAGTCTTTTTCAGGATAGCATGTGTATACTAATAAAAAATTACTGTAAATGTGTTTTTGCTATTATTACATCTATGTGTGAGTGTGTGTGTTTATCAAAATGAAATGGTACGTGCTGACTGGTTCAGGGTGACATTTTCATTAAGAACTTCTTTCCAGCAGCTAGTTTGCAAAAGTTTGTCTACAAATCCACTTACAATAACAGAATAACTTCAGTTACCCAAAACCAAAGGTTCTGAGACAGTACTTCAATTTCGTGCTTTAACGTAGTAACACACAATTCTGAATTATCTCAAACAATCATGGCATGAACTTCTATGCTTAAATGCCTTGAAGTAACATTTAAACTAGCACAAACACACATACACTAGCAAAAAAAGTCTTGCCATTTACTTTACTGCCTATAAATAAGTGTAAAAATATCAACTTCATGCAGTGACCTCCGTAGGAAGCCAGCGTCAATGAAATGGTCATTATGTTATGTGTGCATTCACAGTTGTTACCACAGAGCAGAAAACACAATAATTGATCTGTATTGATCTTAAAGAGCGTAATAAATAACACATTATTCACACTGGGCTTGAGGTACAGTAGTTATCCCACAGTCAGCATATCGTTGATAGTATGAATATGACTGAAGGATGTAAGAAATGTTTTCATTCTAAGATTATATGGTTTCATGTCTGTGGGCTGACAATATATATATACACATACATACAAACACACATCTATATAAAATGAAAAAGAAACCTTTTATTCTCTTGCAATGGGTTAATCACTTCTGGCTAGAAACTTTTACACACACACACACACACACACTCAGCTATATATATATATAGCAAAGCATATTCATGTCAGAACCAGTCTACTTCAGTTTTCCTCATTAGGCTATCTTTTTCTTCTGTCAATGCTATTAGTCTGTTTATGGGAAGGAGCATTATAGAAATTATCTTGCTGCCATTAAAAAACCCAACAAAAAACAAGACAAATGAGAAGAAAAAGATAATGAGATAAATATGTTAATAAAATAAAATTTAAAGGAAGCTTATCATACAGTTATTAGATTTATTACTTTCTGCTTGGTGTCTGTTTTATTTTTATACAGAGGGTGATCCTTAAATGCCACAGAAACCATAAAGCCACAATATTAAATAAAACAATTCTTCATTTTTAAAACAGTTCTTCTAAAGTTAAAATTGTGCATGAATGTATGTGTCTGTCAATCTGATCACATTATCAAGTCATCATTCTTGCTGATCACATCGTCAAATTTCTTACTCATCATGTCATCAGGCCAGTGCTGAGCAGCCTTAAATTAGGTCAACATAGGCACTGAATTCTGAAGTAAAACTGACCAATGGTCAAATATCTGAAATAGCTCGATGAAGGCATCAAATTCAGGAATTAAGTGAACAATGATCAGATCTAAAATAACTTGACAAAGTCACAAAATTCTGAAATATATTTTAAAATGTTAGACAAATGGAGTCAAATAAGCATGAAACAGATGAGTAATTCTGGAACGAAATTCACCAATGGTCAAATCAGTGGACCTAAATTACCTTCAAAACTGGTGCCGAATTTTTAAAATAAAAATGATCAACTGTTAGATAAATGGAGCTAAATTAGCTCAATACTGGTAATAATATATTCTGGGCCACAATTCACCTGCGATCAGATCAGTGGTCCTGAAATAGCACAACACACAAGCACTGAATTGTTGATTAAAATTCACCAGTGGTCGTATCAATGAACCTAAATTAGCAAGAACTGTTGTATATTGACTTACAGTACCAGGTGCCCCTTTGCTTGGTTCATTTTCCTGCTGACAAATCCACTAACCTCATAACTGACTGTGTCTGCCTCTCAGACACATACAGAGTAGCTGACCCAGATTTCCCGGCCCTGCCCTGCCCCACCCCAGGTGTGTCTAATAAAAGGAGTACCGGTACTTCTGTCTGGAGTTAAGGTTCTTATCATCTGTGGCCAATATAAATAATTTATTTTTTATTACCAGATGGTGCAGAGGAGAACTGTTTGTTAGTCAGGCTTGTAGATAAGCATGTTTAACATTGACAGTAATTCATTTCTGAAAATGCTACAGTGATTGGCAAATTCGTTACTTACCCATTGACTTATTGAACATTTTCTTCTAGACTGTTTCTTGTACTCACAGATATAGTAAATATTTGCTTTATAAATAGTAACTTTTATCCATCTACTGTCTTGCTAAAATCTTTACAGTTTAAATTAATTCATAATTACCCACCACAGAGCCAGCAAACCTTACTGTTTGAAATAGTTCTCATACCCACTTACTCAGTCAGCAAATCTTACTGTTTGAAATAGTTCTCATACCCACTTACTCAGCCAGCAAATCTTTACAGTGTAAACTATTACTGTTATTAACTCACTTACTGACAAGATAAAGATTTACAGTGTAAACTGTTACTGTTATTAACTCACTTACTGACAAGATAAAGATTTACGGTGTAAACTGTTACTTAGCCACCTGATGTTTCAGTAATCTTTATTTTCTCTTTCTTTCTTTCGTACACAATTTTCTCTTTCTCACGTAATTTTTCCTCTCTTTTTGACTCCATCTCTTTCTCTCACTCACCTTTTTCTCTCTTTCACCAACCTTTTTCTCACCTACCACCCTTTTTCTCTTTCAAACCCACCTACTTTGTTGGTAAACCTTTACCACTTGAACTGTATACCTTAACAATCTTTCTACTGTATTCGCAGACTTTATTGTCTAAATGGTTTCTCATACCAGTGTACTTTTTACTGACAAAACTTTTAATAGAAACACGAATGACAGTATAGAGTAAATGCACAGAAAAACAATTTCTGAGTTATAATGAATTATTTATCATGTTGTTATCTCCACATACCAGAGTTACTGTATGCTGTCTGTGTAATATTTTCTTGTATTAACTTGGTGTTCTATCAGCTTATCTAACATAGTTATTACATTGATATTGCTTTTACTTGTTCGAAAAAAAATAAGAAAGCTTTTCTTGAAAATTTTCATTCATGTGTCACAGATATATTTTAATTCAGTTAATTAATACCTTTATCAATTGATAAAAATGTAACTGTTTTTATTGCATAGCTATGTGTATGCATGTAGTTGTGTATATGTAATTCATCTTGCCAATAGAAGATATTTGGATGTCATTGATCTTTATGTTCATTTTTGTCTCTCAGTCTAATCTTAAGCAGCCTGACACAGCTAATAACTTTATTCTCTCAGCTTACTCAAATAAGTGTGAAATAGAGTTAAATTCACACATCAATAAATAAAATCAGATTATGTAAATGTTCATCAAATGAGAATAAGAATCTGTGAAAACTTATTTTTCTCAGCTGTTGATTTTGACTTTGTTGCTGATCATATCATCAAGTCATCTTTGTTGCTGATTATTTCATCAAGTCATCTTTGTTGCTGATCAGATCATCAAGTCATCTTTGTTGCTGATTATTTCATCAAGTCATTTTTCTTACTGATCACATCATCAAGTCACTTTTCATGCTGATCACATCATCAAGTCATCTTTGTTACTGAACACATCATCAAGTCATCTTTCTTGCTGATCACATCATCAAGTCATCTTTCTTACTGATCATATCATCAAGTCATCTTTCTTGCTGATCCCATCATCAAGTCACTTTTTTTGCTGATCACGTTGTGCAGTGTCACTGTGTCACTGTGCTGAGAGCTGTTGTCAGATCTAAGTAGATGTTTTCACTGAATGGAAATTTCTGAGCTGTTGTAGTCAAGTGTCTGGCGCTAGTTAGATATGTAGATTTAATACAGCGCAGCACAGAGAAGTGGATTTCCATAAACTCTTTCACAATTTCTTTATTGGTTAACTTCGTTTATTTATACGACAGATGAATTTGTGAATTCCTGGCAAAATTACTGACAGACTTAAATCAAAGCAAGATTTAAAAAGTTATATATAAAAAAAAGTTATAAATCAGAAACACCTGAAGTTCAAATAATTATAAAAAAAAAAAAAATTAATTAATAAAAAATTTAAAAAAAAATTAAAATTCAAATAAATAAGAGAAAAGGAATTTTAAAAAATTCCTTGCCATCTCACACTTTAAAAAAAAAAAAAAAAAAAAAAAAAAAAAAAAAAAAAAAAAACTTTCACATATTTTTCAATCAACTAGCCACAAATTGTTATTTGAGAAGGAGATTGAATCCGAATCACCCAATGGTGACACGATCCGAACGTCCGTCAGTCGCGGCTGTCAGCTCTGACGGAGAAGGTACAACTGGAAGTCATCTGCACTCCAATCAAAAGGCAATGTTTTTCAGCTGCAAAACTACCAAGATTTAACTCTGTTACGCGAGACGTTGTTCCATCTGTCCACACTGAGCTGTATAATCAGAACAGAAAGTGACGGTATTGATCTAGACATGCAAGAAATATTAATGAAAACTGAGATTTTGAGGTGCTTTGTTTCAGGAGGGAGGATGAGGTAGTAAGTGTATTTATGCAATATCCCTCTTTATAACTTTTAAGCACAGTTTGACACTGAGGTGTATACATGATGTACATCTCAGTTGAGATATATTTTCAGATATACTAACATTCATATTGACATATGTACTTGTGTCCTCAAAGATATTGTAAGAAAATAAATACCTTAATGGTACGTTTTCCAGGACGTTTGTACCTATACTGCTAGCACACATCCAAATATACACACACACACAAACATATAATCAGACACACACATACAAACATATAATCAGACACACACATACAAACATATAATCAGACACACACATACAAACATATAATCAGAAACACACATACAAACATATAATCAGACACAAACATGTACCTTAGACAGCCACACACAATTACATATAAACAAATATGTACACATATATACACAGACATACTCACAGAAATATAAACACACAGTCACATGCATACACAAAACTACTCTCTTGCCAATACACAAAGATAAACTTGGACACACACACATACACAAACACACACACACTCAAACACACTCATAACACTCAAACACCCAAACACCCAAACAGAAATACCCAAAAAAAAGACATATATTAGAAAACAGATCAGAACTTCTGAAAAATTCTGAGTCCTGTAGTTATCAGGAAATAACTGGATTACAATTTAAATAAATTTAAATTACACCACAGAAGCAGCATGTAATCACTTTACTGGATTAAATACAGGACACTCAGTTTAGCATGATGTAATAAACAGACAAGAAGAAAAAATAGTCTAGAAGATAACAATCACTGAAAACTTGATTATGTCCAATGAAGGTTCAGATATGTTTGTACTGGACAGACAATGTCTGTATGTCTGTATATATATATACAGATACATGCTTGAAATAAGGAAGACAGACAGATGAATAAACGAATGGATGAAAGAATGAATGAATGGACAGATGATGGATGCAGTAAAACAGAAAACTGTATCAATAAATCATGCAATGAGTAGATGGATGATGCAAAAAAAAAGAGACAGAAAAACTGGATGGATGTATTAGCAGAGCTTGCTGGTTAAACAGATGACTGGCTAGGTGAAAGGATCCATTAAGTCAGCAAGGTGGATGAATGGATGAATGGACACATCAAGAATGCTCAGTCTGACCTTCAGACTAGTTGGGTGTCACATGATATCTCTAAATGATGACAGGAAGATTAATGTGTTGTTTGGGTGAATAGATATAAAAAATTAAAAAAACCGTTTCCTCAGCTCACAGACACAATAACAGAAACTCAGACTGAGTGGGTGGTACGGAAATGATGTAAGGAAAAAGAAAAAAATGTATAATTAATGGCACAAAAAATGTATTGTCTGAATGAAAAAACATAATAAAGACAAAAAAAAAGGTGAAAGAAAGTAACAATGAAGAGAATAAAAACTAATAAATATTAGAAAATGAATGAATTTTTTTTTTTTTTTTGAAAGTAATTATGATAAATGATAATAAAAAAATTATTAAATATTAAATTTTTTTAATAATAATATATATTTTTTTAAATAAAAAAAAAAAGATAATTGATTACTAAAGATGTAAAAAAAACTCTTCAAATAATAAAAAACACAATCATATTTTGCACACACCTACAAACACACCATAAACATTATATACCATATACAGACACACACATATACACACACAGAACTCATGCATACACATATACACACACACAAGCACACACCCCAACAACATTATTCCCTCTGATGCACAGGGACTTCATTTCTCAGCTATCATTTGATTAGGGACACATAATTAGAGACACAAATGCTTTATCTAGTTACTTGTAATGTCTCTATGAACACAACTGTGATAGTCACGAATGCTTTAGTAATTGCTGCAGTCTTTAACACCCCACTGTGACATTCAGATTAGAGAGGTGAAGAAAGACTGGGCTGTGATTTCTCACAGAAACATGTAGTCAACATGTCAGCTGTCCTCTGATGTCTTGTCAATGATTTTAAGACAAATTCCAGGCCATGTGAAAGACTCAAACAATAGGAACCGTTATGAAGTCCAAGTATTGTTTTTTCCACCTTTTTTTTTCAAACATTTTCAAAAACATTTAAATTTTTGTATACATTTTATTACTATTATTATTTTTTTTTTTTTTGTTTATTATTATTATTATTCATTAATTTTTTTTTTTTTTTTGGAGTTACTATCATACTTATAATAAAAATATTGAGTCAGAAGACAGGTGACTTGTTGTTAAGGTTTATAGTATTGTCCCATTTCCATACTATTTGGTATTCACAATATGAAAATAGTACATGAAAGGCCATAGTTCTTTTGTACATATTTATATAATAAAGATTTGTAAAAACAAAAAAAACAAAACAAAAATTATTGATTAGTGGCTATATTTGGGTTTTGGTGGAGTATTTATTTATTTATTTTAATATTAAGACAGTGAAGTACATGTTTAAAAAATTATATTAAAAGTAACCTTCATGTTGATAAACATTGTTCATCCTTTTTTATAAATCTTTAAAAAAAACACACCAAAAATTGATACCAGTTTTATGATAAAGATTATATTTTAACGTACAAAATTAAACATATTTTAAAATGCATTTACCATTCAAGGTCCTATGCCTGGATTATCAAAAGTTTATGAACATATAATATGTATTTTCCTGTGTATGGGAACACATATAAAATACAATAATTTACTGCTAGTCAAGCAATTTTCACACAGGATTTCCTCTCTGATTTCATCATTAAACAGAAATTAAAACAGAGCTAACGAACCATCTTTTATGCCTGTAACTATTCTGATGAAGTAATAAATATGACTGACACTAATAAATGTCAAAATTTAAATATGCTGAGAAACTGTTAAATAAAACACTAATTCTGAGCTGTTCTGTATCATGGAAATAATATATTAACTCTAACACTTTCAATGGTTGATGTGATAGCCAAGATATATGGGTTTTATTCTAAAAAAAAAAAAATTTTTTTTTTTTTTTTTTTTTTTTTTTTTTTAAATGACAGCTTCCTTCAAGCAGCTCTTGAAAACCTTCCAAATCCTAAATATTTTAATTCTTTCACTGACATGGGCAAGAGTACCTAGCATTAGTGAAGTGTCCTTAGTGAGAAAATGAAGCAAAACAATTCTTACAATAACTTAGTCTAGGTGAAAACTGTTTCCAGTTGCATTAACCCTAACACTGCCATGGGCAATAGTCCCTAGTACCAGTAGAGACAGAAATTCTTAACAGCAAAACCAAAATTTCTCAATCCTAAACTTTGTTAATCCTAACACCATCATAAGTAATCATTTGGGTCATTTGTGTCATAAAGAAAAATAAATTATTTTAATAACCTGATTTAAACAGCAAATCCAAAAATGCTTACATGGGCAACTGTTTCCAGCATTATTACAGTAGCCCCCAGGAAATAAATTCTTACAATAATTTGGTTTAAATAGCATGAAAAGTTATTATTCCCAAAATATTAACCCTAACAATGTCAGGGCCAGTCATATGGGGCATCATAATCATATCCTTTAATAAAGAAATTCTTTAAACCAAATGAGAACTTTCATAAACCTAATCCCAAACCCACTTTCAAAGCCAGTCATACCCAGCACAACACAGAGTCTTCAGTAAAGAAATTCTCATAACAACTAGTCCTAATTAGCACACAATTCTATTAACCCTGACTCTGTCAAGGTACAGTGGGCTCAAAAAGGAAATTCAAACAGTAACTATCTACAACAAACAGAAAATTCCATTAACCCTAACACTGTCAAAATAGAGTGTCTTCAATCATAAACATTCTTCACAAGTTGTTCCACATATAGACAGACAAACACAGATACATACACACACATATACACACATAGATACTCATACACACACACATTCACACACACATACACACACATCATATCCACACACATACACAAACACTCATCCACATAACACCCACCCACCCACCCACACACAAACAAACACAAACACAAACACAAACACACACACAAACAAAAACTGTTCCCTATCTAAATTCCACTCGAAACCTCATCATCTTGGCCTCAGTTCTTCACACCACTAACACATGACTTGATCTATTTCCCAGCTGCAGTCATTACCATTTATCTCACTGCCTAATGGCCTAACTAGAAACCACACAAGCTGTGACCTGCCCTAAATTCAATGAAATGTCCGAAATATCATTTCTATTATTTCTCCACACACACACAAGAGCAAATTGAATCTATAATCCAGCTACTCCTAGCAAATTAGACGAAAAGAATTTTTTTTTCAATTATTCGTCCACTTCTGCACCAAAAGAGTGTTCATAGAAATATGTTAGTAATGTATTTTTTTTTTTTGAATTTGTATTTTTTGAGGATATTGGGTAGAGAGATTATACATCTGATCCAATTCAGTATTCTATTTCTATTTCAATAGTTACGATATTCATGAGGGTTTTAGTAATATATTTTATTCCCATTTCTTTCTGAATTACTGCAGAATAGGAGTCCTTCAATGACTTCATCCATTTAATTTCCAAGTTCTGAACATTACCCTATTATATGAATTCATCAGTAACCTCATCCAGTTGGTTTTTTTTCCATTCCAAACACTGCAAGATGGGAATTCTGCTGTGACATGCTGGTTTATTTAGCACATTTCCCATTCAGTATTAGGATACCTTCAATGATATCTCATCCAGTTTATTTCCACATAAAACCACATAAAAATATTTCTTGTAACAACTATCTTAATACGTTTCATTTTCTATTACATGCACTTCAGACGTTTTTCAGTAATGATCCATTTTATTTCCCATTCCAAATATTACAGCATACAGCGATGTTTGAAATTAACTGCCATAAAAGAACCCTAATTCTGAACCAGACTGTCACAGACTATAGCTTCCATACATGCCAATTTGGTAATTTGCCACATTCCAGCCATAATAAATACTCACACTTATAACAGAAGCCTTATAACAAAAAAACATTGTGTATAAATTATAATAAGTGTATGCATATTAGTGCCTATCATGTACAGAATTATACTTGATGAGATCAGAGGCTGTGTAAATGTTAGGCATGCTTGAACAAATTCTTGGACATATTATATAAATTGCCATCACATGTTTGTCTGTTAGCTGTCAAGCTATAAATCTTTTCAGTGTACAGAAAAGAACCTTGCTGTTAATTTTGTTGAAAAGACATTATACTGCAGACTGAATTTTTTAACATGTGTGTGTGTGTGTGTGTGTGTGTGTGTGTGTGTGTGTGTGTGTGTGTGTGTGAAAAAAGATAGACACACACACAGAGATATTAAAAATGTTTGTTGAAAAGACATTATACTGCAGACTGTGTGTGTGTGTGTTAAAAAAGATACACACACACACAGATATTAAAAAATTCAGTCTGCAGTATAATGTATATAATATATCTATATGTGTGTGTGTGTGTGTGTGTGTGTGTGTGTGTGTGTGAAAAAAATACATATATAAATCTTGTTTTCTGCACAATGATTGCACAATAATTAATCAGTACTGAATGCATCATTAAAACATTTCCTTCTTGTTCTTCCTTCCTCTGTCATTTATTAACATCCCTAATTACTTCAAACTCAACATAATATTAACTATTCCCCATACACAAACATTTTTTTTTTTAAAATCCACCCAAAATCCCTAAAAAACAACAACAAAAAGAAATAAAAAAAAAACAACAAAAAAAAAAAAAAAAACAAGAACAATTACAGCTCCTAAATAAAATAAAAATGTTAATAAAATTTATTGATTACTTTCCGGAAAGCTCAGCAATTAAATTGCAATCAGTTCTCACATCATTAGATTTTGATTTAAAACCCTTTGTTATTTGTCATTATTATTACCACCAATTAATCCATCTCTTTCTATAAAGAAAATTCATAATAATTGTCAGACATCATTAAACATGAACTAATCTATTTCCATATATTTCAGGAAAAAATAAAATAAAATAAAATGTTTATGATTAAACAGATGATGCTATTTAAAATAGTCTATTGTACATCTGAAAATAAAAAGTTTAGGATTAAAGATTAAGGAAAGAATAATAAAATAATTTAAATGTGATGATCATTATAAAGATTATCAAATATTATTTTGTAATCACTTTTTCAGTTTTTTTTATTATTATAAAATTATATTAGTTGTGATTACATAATCAACACAGAATGTGATTTCATAATTATCTCAAATGTGACAATATTAATAATTAAATGTCACTATATTATTATAATCAAAAGTGATTTTATAATAAACGTGATTAAATATTTATACCCAACTTTAATTTACTGTAATATTTTTTTTATCCTAATATCGAATATTTTAACAACTCATTTGTCTTATTGTTTCCAGTTTCAAAGGAGACTGTGTTATTTATATTTTCAGTTAACAAAAAACTCAAATCTTTTGAGATTACGTAAATGCAGTCAATACTGTGAACAATTTGTAGATAAAAAAAACAGGCTTGATTATGGCAGTCTGTAATTTTGTTAAAAGGATGTGAACACAATTAAGATTTAAGAAAAGATTAATTCTTTAGTCAAGTGTGACTATCTTAGATTTATCATATAATTATGTTATTGAGTTTATTATATAATTATCTTGGTGAGTTAGTAATATTTTATCATATAATTAATTTAATTGCTTATCATATAATTTTATATTGATGAGTGAGTAACTGTAAGCAAGAGATGTATAATCTCATACAGAGATGAAATTTTACAAAGATGAAACAGATTTTTTTTCACTTTGCCAACAAAAGTATTGTTCATTCCAACCAGTGCTCCATGATTGGTTTATGAAATACTATGATATTATATGCATCCTTATTTATTTATTTATTTATGTATTTATTGTTGTCTTTGGAAAGATGACTTTCAAAAATTCTTTGCTATTAATCAGTGAGTTACCAACAGGCTGCCATTACAGGTTTCTTTTATTGAATTATCACACAGACATTAAAATAAAATAATTTTTTTTAAAAATTAAATGAAAAACTGAAATGAATAATAATACTTTTTTTTTTTTTTTTTAAGTTTAAATTTAAAAATTATAAATTAAAAATTAAAATTAAAATAAATTAGTCAAAAAACAACAAAAAAAAGATAAATGAAGCATTTATTGTTACCAAGAAACACTTGTTAAGTTAACTTTTCTCTCACTGGCAATGTGTTTTGAAATGCTATTATTGCCATGACACAATTTAATTAAAATTAAAATTAAATTTAAAAAAACATCCCTTACAATCTAAATAACATGACACCAGTTACATTCATGAGCCTATTTTAGAGCTGTTGCTTCTGTTATTTTACTAGAATGTAATTCAGAAAAAAAAAAAAAAAAAAAAAAAAAAAAAAAAAAAGAAAAAAAGAATAACAACAAAAAAAAATTTGAAGTTAAATTACTAGAACATTCTCCCATTTCTACTGAGCTGGAACAAAAGTTTGAAGCCTTTTTCAATAGGTGGCATTTGAGCATATGATTTCATTTCACTCATGGCTGAAATATATGACATATATATATATATATGTACTTGTTCTGAAATGTGAATGAAATGACACATACCTGCTTTAAATAAATCTGTTTTCAAATATCTAAATATTATCTTTGAATATCATTTAAAAAAAAAAGACCTATGAACTTTTGTTCCAACCCATTTTAAAGATGTTCAATGTGCATGCACCAAGCTATTATGCTTGAACCTTATGTAAAAACAGCACAGCATATAAATTAACAGAACTACAACACTGATGTCTTTTACACAACAACAACATCATGATGGGAAACTGTTGTATCTCATTGAAGTACTTAACAACACAGAAATACCCCTTGTGTACTGAAAAACAAAAAAGTCTTAATAATGTCTAGTGCAGACTTTGCTATACTCAAGAGGATTTTGTTTTTGTTATGTGAAAGTTAATTAACTAGAAGAGGTCTGTTTAATTAAATTGTCTCTACTACTGCAGTAACAACAACCCCAACATTTTTTTTAAAATAAAATAAAAATAAAAATAAAATAAAATAAAATAAAATAAAATAAAATATAAATGAAAATAAAATAAGATAAAAAAGGAAAAAAAAGGAAATAAATTAAAATTAAAATTAAAAAAAAAAAAAAAAATTAAATAAACAAAATAAAATTTAAATATAAAGAGAAAATAAATTTAAAACGATTATGTGATTATGTAAAAACAAATGACAAACAAAATGCAACAGGCCATAAAAGAATATTTTCTATTCTGAGAGTAAAAAAAAAAATTTTTAAAAAAATTATAAAAAATAAATAACTAAAATAAATTAAAAAAAAACACAAAAAAACCTAAAAAAATTAAAAACAAAATAAAAAAATAAAAATAAAAATAAAATAAATTAAAACAAATAAAATAGAACAAAATAAAATAACAACAGAAGATAAATTTAAAAAGATTATGTGAAAAAACCACCAAAATGCAGCAGTTTGTTGTATCTAAAAGCCAATATAATCATTGATGTGAAATGTTAAATTAAAATCACCTAAGTAATAACTGATATATCTTTGAGCCAAATATGTTTACTCTATTTTCTTATAGCCAAATATCTTTACTCTGTTTTCTTATAGCTAAATATCTTTCTTCTTTCTTCTTTTAGCCAAATATTTTTTATCTAATTTCTCTCAGCCAAATATCTCACTATCTTCTTATTTGTAAATATCTTTAACCTATTTTCTTTTAACTAGATAACTTAACTCTGTCTTCCTTTTAGCCAAATATCTCTGTTCTGTTGTAGCCAAATATCTTACTATTTTCTTATTTGTAAATATCTTTACCCTATTTTCTTTTAACTAGATAACTTAACTCTTGTCTTCCTTTTAGCCAAATATCTTACTATTTTCTTATTTGTAAATATCTTTACCCTATTTTCTTTTAACTAGATAACTTAACTCTTGTCTTCCTTTTAGCCAAATATCTCTGTTCTGTTGTAGCCAAAATATTTTTACTCTCATTTTCTTTTAGCCAAGTATTTTTACCCCATTTTTCTTTTAGCCAATTCCATCTCGTGGTAATATTCTTACACCTTGACCTCTGATGTGCTGATAATTAAGGCATGTGACATAAAACTATTCAGACAATTGCATTTGCTGTGTAAACCAGCAACATGGACCATTACAGACCTCTTATCTCATTACACTGGCACATTCTGGCCTGTAAGAAACTAAATAAACATCCATTTTAATCAGAACCAAGCAGTCAGAGCTGAAACCAATCTGGGAGAGTGAACTCATTTAGGTTAATAATAATAATAATAAAGGAATGATTTTTGTATGCATAGGTGGTATATGGATGACTGCATGGATGACTGCATGAACGGATGAATGGATGAATATATGGATGAATGGATAGGTCTGTGGAATGGTTATATATATATATATATATATATGAATGTATGAAAATATTTCAATGCATTTTATAAATATATATATATATATATGTATATAAATTATGTGTATGTACTTATCTGTGTTTATGTATGTGTGTCTGTTTGAGTGTAAATATATATCCTTGTTAAAGGATGATATATATAGTTTGGATAATATGTATGAACACACACACATCTGAACTCAAACTCAAGAAGTATGTCATCAACGTCAAAATACCAATTCGACTAATGTGAAAAAACCACCACAACAACAACAACAACAACAACCAGCAGCAGTAATCACACCATCTAATTCCTACCATTATCCTCCTTTTAACCATCGCCCTCATCACAATAATCATTATTTATTTTACAAGTGTCCTCACCGTTAGAGCCTATCATACCCACAACAATGCAACAGATCAATGTGTTTATTCCACACCACTTTGGAAAACAAAACAAAATGACTGAGAAGCAGATTTTCCTTCATCACCTGGCTGCAGTTCAGATTTACTGTTACACAAAGGATAGGTTAATTGTTTGTGTTTTCTCACCATTGTAAAATACCATCTCATATCACGTTGAAGTGCTTTTCCATTGTCCAGGGACTATCAGGTGCATTGTGAAGGGATCAGACCATCAAATTACAGGATTAGTAGTAACAAACACTTATATGACATTTGTGTGTCTGTCGCAGAGTGGCTAACAACAGCAGATAGTAACCCATGTTCAGAGATAATTCTTCAATCATAACAGCAGCATTGTGCTGAAAAGTCAGCTAGCTTTTATGTGTATTAAATAGTTAAATAGTATTAGATATTAAAGATTTATTTTTAAGATGGCAGTTTTTATTTTGTTTTGTTTTTTTGCTGTTTTGGTTTTTTTTTTATTTATATATATTATTTGCTTATTTTATTTTATTTTTTTGTTATTTATTTATTTATTTATTTATTATATTATTTTAATTTTTATTATTATTTTTTTATTATTTATTTATTTATTTATTATTATTATTTATATTATTTTAATTTTATTATTTATTATATTATTTTAATTTTTATTATTATTTTTTTATTATTTATTTATTTGTTTGTTTATTTATTTTTAAATTGATTTATTTATTTATTATATTTTTTATTTATTATTATTTTTTTTTTTTGATAAGTTATCATTCCAGCTATAGGCACTGTGTTAACTAGATACATAACAAAACAGAAAAAAGAACTGAAGAAAAAACTATTTTATTTTTGGTTATCTTCATAAACGAAATATTGCTTAATATTTCATTTGCGTCACTAACTAGAAAAAGTAAAGAATTTTTAAAATTTTGGTTATTATATTTTTAATATTCTAACATTATTTAAATAAAAAAATTATATATAAAATCAGAAAATGGATAATATTTTTAGAATTATTTTTTATTTGCTAAAACATATTAATATAACATCTTTTTTGTTTGTTGTTATCAAACCATATTAACATCATTTTAATGTAGATAGAAAAAAGAACGAGATTTAAATGGTTTCAGATTCTAATAGAATGACACCTATATGACTTAAAATGGTTTGCCAATTACTCATTAAAAAAAAGGTTATGAATGCTGTTTAAAATAAAATAGAGAATGCTTTTAGCCAATCCATATCTAAAAGCACATATTTCATTTCCAACAGCTTCATATAAAAATATAAAATTAAAAAAAATTAACTAAATTCATGGAATTGAAGAAAATTTAAAGTTTTTAAAAAGTTAAACATTATATTTAGAAATAAAGTTCAGTAAGGAAGCAAGCTAAATTACTTCCAGAGTAATGACCCATCAATATTTTACATTTAAATTTAATGAAAATATTATGTGCACAGATTCAGTTTTTTTTCATATAGTAGATTAATGATGCTTTAAACCTCTCTCTCTTTCTCTCTCTCTCTCTCTCTCTCTCTCTCTCTCTCTCTCTCTCTCTCTCTCTCTCTCTCTCTCTCTCTCTCACTCCTTCAGTCTCCGTTTCTTTCTATCTATTTGCTTTCATTTCTCCTTTTCATGATCTCTCTCTATCTGCTACATTTCTCTTTCCATCTCTCTCTTCGAATGTTAATTTTTTTGGCATAACTTAAATTTAAAATTAAATCTTTCTCTTCTGAGCAATGTGCCAAAACTTCTGTAACATTCTTTTCTTTTTTTTATTCATCATTTTTATTTCTTCTTCAATTTTTTTAAATTAGCTACTTTAAAGTGAGCAAGTACAATGAAGCAATTTAACACCCAAAAGAAGAAGAAGAAGAAGAAGAAAAAAAATTGAATCCATTAAATAAAGATACTGTCATGGAAATCCATTTGGAGAATTTTAAAAAATATTTCATTGAGCAGAGAGACTTAATGTAGAACCAACTGCCAGTCAGATAAAAAAAAAAAAAATGAAAGGATGAAAGAAAAAAGATAAGAAGAGAAAAGAAAAAAAAAAAATTATGAATAAAAAGATTTTATGTAAATTTAGTCCAGAATTTGCTTGTGAAGTTTTATATGGTAAAAGAAAGATTATGAATATGATTTTATGCAAATTTAGTTCAGTGTTTGTATGAGAAGTTTTGTATGGTAAAAGAAGAAAATCTTAAAAAGCTTTAACACAGCTGGTTAAAGAACTGGTCTTAGGTGTGATATATAGCGTGTTCAGTTTTCTTCTGTGTAATAACTGGCTTATTTCCAGTTCCAGAATTGTCTCATTACAAGTTTGTTAATTTTAAAGGAAAGTGATCTGCAACTTTATTATTGATGAGAAAATGCATTTAAAAAACAACAGAAAATAAAACTTTTGCTGCTAATAAAAGAGAAACTCAATGAGTAACAGCAGGTTTCTTCTCTTTTTAAAAAAAATAATTTTAATCATACAAATAAATAATAGGCTTAATACCTATTAATATTAAAATATGTGAATCCATTATTTTATATTTAGGAGAAAAATTTGAAAATTATATTAAACTAAGAAAAGGACATAATAAATAAATAAATAAATAAATAAATAAATAAATAAATAAATAAAATAAAATAAAATAAAATAAAATAAAATAAAATAAAATAAAATAAAATAAAAAGAAATATAGATCAATAAACAAAACAGCAACAAAAATAATAAATAAAAATAAATAAATAAATAAATAAATGAAAATAAGTAAGTAACTAAATAAGAAATAAGAAAATAAATTAGCAAATAAATAAATAAAAACTTTTTTTTCCATTTAATAAAATATTTCTGTTACATTATGACAACATATTGGAAATGGATTATTTCCACCTTAATGAACCATGTTTTGATTATTTTGAAATTGTTGATATAGTTCGTACTGGCAAATCTTTTAATAAAATCAAACATGGTGAAGATAACATCTATTACTTCTGAAAACTTGAAAAACACAGTCTCATTTATATTCTTTTTTCATTTTAACTTTTTAGAATATTTCAAATATATTTTGCTATTGATTAATGAATGCAATATATATTATATATATATATATATATATAAAAATGAAAATGTAGATTTTGGTTTCTTATATTTTAAACATATTTTATAATAATGTCATTTATAAATGCTCTGAAGCAGAAATTTTTTAAAATTTCATCAATGCATTGCAACAGAAAATGTAATGACAAATAACTTTTTATCTTTCATTTCTTTTTTCTTCTTCTTCTTCTTCTTGTTATTTTATTATTTTTTTCTAGTTTTAAAATTGTATCTTTTATGAATCCATTGCAGAAGAAAATTGCATTCAGTTTTGACAATTAAAACATTTTGAATATACTGAGTCTTTTTTTCTTTTTTTAATGTAACAACCTCCTTTTATTATAATTTAATTTTTAATTTTCTTTAAAGTTTAATAAATTGGTAATTTTTTATAAATTATTTTTAATGATATTTTACAAATTATGAATATATATCTTTTATTGTTTAATTTTCAACATAAATCTTATTTAAATGTAATACACTACAACAGAAAAAAACTCAGTTTGTTACAAAAACATTTTGAACATAAATATCTTTCATGAATACCCTGAAACAGAAACAAGCACTAAAAAAAAAAAACTTTTGTTTTTATCAATTTTGTTTTTCTAAAATAAATTACAAATAACATCTTTTATGAACACATACTGCAACAGAAACAAAAATTAAAAACAAATTCCATTTCTAAAAAAAAAAAAAAAAAAAAAAAAAAAAACAACATTTCTTCATCTTAGCATCTCCCAGCTTTCTTTAATAGCAATCCCTTAATTACAACAAGCGGAGAAAATTCACAGAAACAAGATGCACATTAACGAGCAGAAAACAAGTAGTAACTGCTTTTGCCTTGCAATCTGATAATTGCTTTCTCATTGATTAATGTGAAAGAAACACGCAGAAGACTTCTTCTATTTATTTTTTTTTTTTTTTTCTTCTATCTCCAAGAAAACGTCCAGGATATAAAAAAAACAAATTATTAATTGATAATCTATGAAAAGAAACACTGAAAACCTTTGCACTCAGAGAAGAATGAACACAGACCATGGCTTCCAACTCTTTGTGGATTTTTTTATTATTATTTTATTTTTTTGGCTTTGGACTGAATTGGTTGATTAATTTGTTGCAGATACAGATGAGCTTATGATTTGATCATATCTGTCTGTCTGTCTGTCACTGCTGACATACTGTGACATACAGACATGATAATATGTAACACACTGGCAACAGTTTAGAAGCACAAGATGATTTGCCAATAAAATATTAATTTTGCCTTCAGATTACATGATCAGTTCCATCAAACAAATCTACTTGTAGAAATGCTCTAGATTACATCATCAGTCTGATTTCCCAATCCAACCAATCAATTTGCCAAAGTGTTTTATAATTGTTGTTGTTAATTATTTATCGTTCATTATATGTTTATTATTATTGTTAGTATTATTGTTATTGTTATTACTGCTGTTATTGTTGTTTCTGTTGTTATTGTTATTATTGTTATTGTTGTTACTGTTGTTATTGTTATTATTGTTAATGTTGTTACTGTTATTGTTTTTATTATTATCATTATAACTACTATTATTATTATTATTAACCAATCTTACTATTAACATTACTCTTATCGTGTCAAAAACATGTCAAAAACTGTAGCATATACAAGATAAAGTCATTTACTTATTTTGAAGAATTAATGCCAATCTTCATAAAGGAAAAAAAAAAAACATAAAAAAAACAACAAAAAACACAATAAAACAGTGATGCAATAATTCAGAATAATCTGAAACAGACACAACCAATAATTATAATGACTGTAAGTGTTACATCAGATTTCATGATTCGATTGTGTTCCGTAACTGTACTGCAAACGCTTCCAAATGAAAAGTGTTTATCTTGTACAAGAGAAATCACATCTAATGCAGACAAATATAAATGATTTTGGCTGCCAATAAGTAATTCTGCAACCATACAGTAAATTACATTTTTGACGTCATTTTCGGTTTTGGGCCTTGTCTGGAGAAAATGCTCCAGTGAAACAGAACGGCAATTTTTAACGTCTGAAAAACAACTGAGCAGGGATTTTCAAATTAATGAAACAATATTAAATGTGAATCTTGTCTGGGGTTTAATGCGTCTGCCATATTGATGTAAAAGGAAGGACGGTTGGATGAACATTATGGATGGATGTATGGATGAATGGATGGATGGATGGATGGATGGATTGATGGATGGAAATATTGATGGATGATTGAGCTTATGGAGTGATAATAGATGAACTCATGTGTGGACAGACTCACGTACAGATAGATAATGGGTGATTGGTGAATAAATAGCTGGACAGTTTGATGGACTGATGAATAAACGAATGGATGGATGGATGGAAGGATGGATGGATGAATGAAAAAGTGAATGAATGAATAGATGGAAGGATCAGTTGATTGATGAATAAAAGTGTCTATAATTTCTGAGATTAACACAATACTGTAATGAAGGAAAGACAAATGGTTAAGGTTAAATGGCTGCTGGGAATAAGGTTAAATATATGATGTAAGGATGCATGCTTAGATGGATATGTGCATGGTCAGACGAACAGTACAATGATGGACAACTGGAAGGGAGAAAGGATGCACAGACAGACGTAGAAACGTTTGATGGATGGATTAATGGACGCACAGAGAGAGAGAGATGGCTGATAAACTGATTGACAGAAAAATGGAGAGAAACAGATAGCTGGACGGATTGACAGATGAACGAAAAGATGGATGAATGGCAGGATCAATGGACATTTAATTATCATTTATCACAGAAGGTGTCAGGGGGGGCAGGAAATCAGAAATGGAGGCCAGCAAAGTAACTGAATTATGTGTCCGTTTTAACATGATGTTCCGTTAATTGAATTCACGGAAAAAAAAGGAAATGGTGGTTTTTGTATAAAAAATAAAAATAAAATAAAAATAAAAATAAAGCACTCCATTATCACTGCATCATTATGATCATTATTACAAAAAATATAAATATTTTCTTAATGGCATCCAATATTTGTTTGTGTGTTGGATTTTTTTTGTTTTTTTTTGGCACCATCAACTGTCTTGAGTTCATACAGATAGCTGCGATAATTTGTAATTTAGCATTCTGAGACTAACAGGAGACCAATTAATTATCCATTTGTGCTCACTTGAGGATCAGAAGGATGTTCTGTGTGATTCTTTAAATTCAGAAATAAGTCCAAAAAAACAAAACAAATGATAAATATTAAAGAAAGAGCCAGCCAATGTTTTATTTGTCTCATAGATAATTATATCTATCTATCTATCTATCTATCTATCTATCTATCTATCTATCTATCTATATATATATATATATATATATATATATATATAAGTGCTTATTGAATGTGTTACCAACAGAAACCATGATTATATGGGTATCTGTTTACAAATTACATATCGTGGCTGGTAATAACAACAGATTATTCCAAAATGTGTGCCATTCATTATTCTCGCTTTGTAATTAAATAGTTTGCACATCTATTGATGATGTTCAGTATAAACAATTTCAACACTAATGTGAGCTATTGTTATAGAGTAATAGTTGATTCTGAACCGTGAAATGATCTTGTATGGTTATTAGAATTGAAAATTTAACAACAGTGAAAAGAAACCAGTTATATTCACATAGTCTTTAATGCCCCACCACAGCAAGAAGTTATAGATATGTATGTGTTTATATTTGAATATCTGTATATTTGTCTGTATGTGTACAAAGTGTATATTGTATTTATTATGTATGTGTATGTATATGTATGTATATATATATATGTATATAAGTATATATGTATACATGTAAGTCTGTATTTATTATGCATGCTATAATGTACATTTACAAATGCATTCATGTATGTATGTATGTATGTATGTATGTATGTATGTATATATGTATGTATAGATGAATTTTTTGTTCTTAACAATACTGATACTAATTGATTATTTAACACTGCAGGGATGATTTAAAATTTTGTAAGCCGTCTTTGAGATAACATAAGTGATTTATTACACACGTTACCATATATGATTTATTACATAAGTCAGGTATTTTCAAGTGCAGCTATTATAACCTGTCTGAGAACTGTCAATGCTACAGACATGGATGTTCGTGTCAGGTATTTTAAACACTGGGTTTGAGGTAATTTTCATGTTAGAAATATTTTGCATGAGCTGTGATGGATTGGGAGGCAGGCTGAAATGCGGGATTCTGCACATTCATTTTCCCTTTGAAACGGAAGTCTCTGACGTAGAGTGTATGAAAGGATTTCTGGAAGAAAAGACTGATAAGAAATGGCTTGATGTTAATTATGTAGTGTAACCCACAGAACTGATAAAAATATGAATGTATATACATAAATACATAACACACATATATACATACACACACACTTACATACATACATACATACACATACATACATATATATATATACATACATATATACATACATACATATACACACATATATAACACACATATATACATATACATACATACATACATACATACATACATACATACATACATATACATACAAACACACGCACACCACAGACACTCACAACACATACACTCATGCATACATACACACATACACATTCATAGTTACAGACAGACAGATACAAACATATATATAATAGACTTCAGATAATGGAAATTTTAAATATAATCTGAGATCAAATGAAAAACATTTGTTAAAAAATCTGAAACAAATCTGCTGTAACAAATCTACTATTTTTTTATTTTATTTTATTTTTATTTTTTGTTTTTTGTTTTTAAAATAAAAGCATCCATTACTATCAAAATGGAATGATGGAAGCAAATAATTACAAACTTTTTAAAATCATGTATGACTGATGTACAGCATTCGTGGTTTAAGAAACATTTCATATTTTGTATTCTAAATTACAAGTATCTGTTAATGTCAGTGGGAAAAGTAAGCAACAAAATCATTTTTTTTTTTTACTGTTTTTATATTGCAGCTGTGAATAAAGATGATGTACATGTTTTACAATTTCAGATATTTTCCCTTCAGTTTTACTGTCACAACTGTGAAATTATTTCAGAAGAATGGAAAACAGGTGGCTTTTCAAAACCAAATAACCAATGCAGAGCCAGTGCTTTTGATGGATAAATTATATGAAAAACGATCTCATAATTAGATATGTGTGTTTAAAACAAACATGGTTTAGTTACAATGTAAACAGTAAGAGATATGTAAATGAAATCAGTTGTACACATTTGAATTGTCTGAATAAAACACAGTGTTTGAAATATGCACAAACATCCATCTTCACAAAATTGCAGTTCACATGTCTTCAAAGTGAAGTGTACCTTTGGTGATTTGGAAAAATAGTCTAAATATATTCTACATACTTCCAAATTATGTTGTTGACATTCTGTTATCTTAATATAATTTTGTAATTATTTGTTTGGTGTTTTTTTTGCCAAAACAGTAAACTTTTTTCTGAGGTCATGATGTCATCACTTTCAGATCAGACTAATTTTCTCTCTGAAATTTCTACTAGTGTCATATAAAATACTACATCAGTTCTCCACATAAAGAACTCTGGTTGTGCATTGTGGCACTAAATTTTTTTTATTACAGTTTTGTTTTATTGTCCTACTTTGTTCATATATGTCATCCAAAACAATCAAACAATATTAAACTCGGACATTTAACATTTCTCTTATTAGATTATTCATTTTCATTGTCACAAATACACATTAAAGTCACTTTAATGAAAATAAATTAATAATTAAATCAATCAAAGAATGAAAATTTATGTAGCCCAGTGGTTAGAGCTATGGCTTGCAACATGCTGGGCTCAATTCTCCACAACACTCTCACTGAGTTATTTCCTATTCCAGCCAACTCACATAACTTGCTTATAAGAAACCGTATTAAATACTTAGACAGGAGTCTATGGGTAGGCTAATAAAAAAAAAATTGCTGCTAATTAAATTAGCATAGCTTTATAGTGGCAGTGAAAGTAAGTAATTTATAGCTCCTTTCTATCAGAAAACTAGTTAAAACATGCCTGTCATGTACACAAATTCAGACCTCTTCATAAAGTTGAGTACAAGACAGGTAGCATTAGTGTTTTCCATTTTCAACATTGTGTAAAAAGAGCTGTATCTGATACTTAATGGTGATTAATGTTAATATATACTGAGGTGGGGTTATATATTTATATATTCAGAATATGTTCTTCATTATTATTTACAAGATGTAAATGTTTTAGTTAAATATCACATTTTCCTGTTCCACTTGTTGAAATAGTCTAATGAAACTGAATCAATTAAACTGTTTTATGGTTTATAATTAATTACTAATGATAATATAATTTATGCATTTGTGTGTGCATTCTAGGATTTTGAACATTCTCTGTCTTATGTACATCTGATTAGACTCTGCACAGAGACAATGTCTGGAAATGTACTGGCTCAGGAGGACAAAGTTCAGTCACAACCTCACAAACCCTGTCAGATGCTACTGAAGATGCGACTTGAATGTAAGACACCCATTTGCCTGCACTCTGAAGATGGACGATGTTACTGTTCAACCGTAAAGACAACCTTATGTCAGGCTTTCTGTATGAAATTTCTTCTAGGTTCAGAAAAAACACTGTAGAAGTTTTAATTAAGAATCACATTTTTCAGTATACCATTTGTTTAAATTGTCTACTGATACTGAATCAGTTAAACTGTTTTATGGTTTATAGTCACTAGAGAATGTTGAAATCATAATGTCATTTCTCTGACAATATAAATTAAGTATTTGTGTATGTGTGTATGTATGTATGTATGTATGTATGTATGTATGTCTGTATATATGTATGTATGTATCTATGAATGTGTATGTATGTATATATATGTAGTTATGTATATATGTGTGTATGTGTGTGTGTGTATGTGTGTGTGTTGTGTAAGTTTGTATGTACATTCATACACATGAGCATGCATGTATATACACATATAGATATAAAACTTTCAGATAATTAACAGCACAATCACTTGCTAACACCTATTATGTTATTTCTAGCTCTTTAAAAACTCTCAACATGGTAAATAATACATATATTTTGTTTATGAAATTTAATCTGAATGGCCACTAAGTCAACTGACAGACATTTCCAGGCTTTACAAGCTTCAGTGATCTATTTGTTGTATGAGACAGTTATTGTTATTTATTTTCCCAACACACGAAACTTAAAACCCAACATTTTGTTACAAAAGTTATCTCAAAATGATTTTCATCAGATTTTGCAGCACGAAAATTTTCTTTCATCATGTCAGTATAAATTAGATTTTCACTAAATTAATAAAATCACTGAAATTTTTTTATTTTAGAGAGTTTCTTTTTTTTTAAATGAGTGACATGTATCAATTTTATTCTAATAAAAATGCTTGTTTTTTTTTTTTTAATTATCTAATTTTGTTACTATTTTTTTTTTATTCCAGTGCTATAAATAAAGCAACATGAATTTGGTTTTGTTAATAGTATTCAAGTTTATACAGAGAGAAATATTTTCTTTTAAACTGTATAATCTTGTGTGATTCAGTCAGTATTTGTTTTGGAATGTATTTGTTTGTACGTGTGTTTTTGTGTGTATGTATGTGACTGTGAGAGTATGTGTATGCGTGTGTGTGAATGTGTGAGAGTGCATGTGTTTATATACGAGTGTATGCATGTATGTGTGTATGTCTGTCTTTCTGTTTATCCACAAACACACCCAATCATACGAAGAGACATGTATGATGAAATGTCACTGCAGTTCTACATGTATTAAAAGTATTCAAAGAAAACAAGGCACATTAAACTGATGACAATAGTCTTCCAA
>CM022667.1:998942-1001442 GCA_012295275.1 Chrysomallon squamiferum
TAATGGTCAGATGAACATGGATCAATTTTTTGTTGTTTTTCTTTTTATGGAGATGTTCGTTAAGTCAACATGAGTACATACCTGCATGCACACATGCTCACACACACACACACACATGCACACACGCACCACACACACACATGCACACATGCACATACGCACCACACACACACCTAATTAATAAACAAAAATAAATAAAATAAAATAAAAAGGATTTCTTTTTTCATATAAAACTGTATAATGAAATACATATATAGTAATAATAATAAAAATAATAATAATAATATTATTAATAATATTATTATTATTATTATTATTATTATTATTATTATTATTATTATTATTATTATTATTATTATTATTGTTATTATTATTGTTATTATTATTTTGCTACAAAATAGTTTCATTCATTCATTAAAAAAAACTACCTAGAAAACAAAGGGATAAGAAATTCATTGCATATTAAATATTAAAATATTAACTATTATTTGTAGTAGATAATTAGTATGGACACAGATCAGAAGAGGACAATACAATACCATCATAATTCTTTGAAAAAAAAATTGTACCTTACAACAGACTGATTAGTTTAATATTAATATATATTTATTTATGCTTTAATTATTACTGGAAAAAAAAAATACCACATAAAACACACACACACACACACACACACACACACACACACACACACACACACACACACAAGCACATCATACACATATTATTAATTCATTAATTATACACCTGTATAATTTACCTATTTAATTTACACGTACATTTATGTTATTTATTTATTATCTATGCTTGTGTTGTTGTTTGTGTAATGGCTTATTTATCTATTTCTGTTTGTTTTGATGTTTCCCCTGCAGTAGCTGAAACACAGACAATTAATGCATTAGTGATTACCATTGTTGAAAGTTCCATGTAATGTTTCATGTAATGCTTGGTTAGTTACATAACTCATACAGAAACACATGTAATACGGTGGTTATCTCACAGCATTATGCAACTATCCATTAAATCATGTTGGGTCTGTTTGAGTTGTGTGTTGGCATATGTGTGTGTGTGTGTATATGTGTGTGTGTGTGTATGTGTATATGTGTGTGTGTGTTTGGGTGTGTGAACATGTGTATGCATGTATGTACATATATATGTGTGTGTATGTATATAATCTATAAATTAAAATTAATATGGATACAGAGAATCAATATTTCTTTTTTTACATTTTAAACAAAATTATTACTACTTTTTACTGAAGCTGTAAACTTTTTAGAAATTAAATATTTTTTTGTTTATATTAAATTGTAATAAAATTGCTATGAGCATTGTTAATGACCTGTATTAAATTAAATCTTAAAATATAATATAAAGTAAAAAAATATATAAATTTTAATAATTAGAATTAAATATGAGTACTTAAATAAAACACCCATTTCCATTTTATTATCATGTAGCATTAATGTTTTTAAAAAAAAAAAGTATATATAAAAAAACAGATTTGAATATCATATTAATGGCAAATTAAAACCTCATCACAGCAGATTTTCAGTTTTCATTATCCATAATAAGATTAAAAAAACCCAGAAATTTCTACATTATAACCTGTCTGATGACTGTCATCAATGAGTCACTAGATGTGTCATGCACTAGGAATTAAAACAATTAACTAATAACCTGGTGTAAGATATCGCACGTAACATAACATCGCACACAGAAACGACACGCATTTCACATATTATTTCCATATTTCAAATCTGAGTATGCAATATGACACCAATGTTCAATAAATTACAAAAATTTTCCCACCTGCTGCACCTAATAGGCCATTATAGATATTAAAAAAAAAAAAAAAAAATCTGAAAATTTCAATCCAATACCTTTTGTTCTTCCACTTCTGGTAAACAGACTATACAGATTGCATTATTAATAATAAATGAGGAGGATAAACTTATTTATTGGATTAGAGGTATTTTTAGCAGAGCTAAACAATGCAGACGGTTGAATGAAGTATAAAGTGTATTTTGTTCAGACATCGAAAGTCAATCAAGTCTACAGGTAGCGAAGGGACAAAGGGAAAGATTCGGTTAGGACACTTACACAGAAAACAAGGTTTAGCTCAGAGATACCAGCACAGCATGGGCCTAATATATCATATAAATAAACATCTTTGGTTCTTTTTTTTAGGCTATTTATTTCAGTTTGTAAGTAAATGTATGTTTAAAATAAAAACCCAACGATATCAAGTGTTTACTTTTTTTTTTTTAAAGTATATGCACCAAAGATATTTTCCAATTTACTGTATCTATCATTTTGAATACCAGGGATGCTATAATTATTTTTTTTTTTTTTTAATTACCCATGTCAGCTCCTGGATTAATTATATGAAAATTTAAAATTGATTAAGCAATTATTTATATTTAATAAAATACAAAATTTTGTTTTATCTTTGTGTCTGATGTGTCACTTGTTATAACAAAATTAACATACAATATTTTAT
>CM022667.1:1006442-1073942 GCA_012295275.1 Chrysomallon squamiferum
AAAATGTAGTAAAAACCAGTGCATATATTATTAATTTTTTTTTTTATTTTATTTTTTATTATTTTTTTTTAATGTGAAGTGGAAGAAAATAATACCTTAACTTTTTTTTTTTTTTTTTTTTTTTTTTGGCCCATTCATACAATGTGACATAATTGTAGTTTGGTGTACTATGTCTGTCTACGAATATCATGTTACCATTCAAGCAGGTTTTGAACAGCTAGTAATAAGCTTTAGGTTATTTTCTCCAGATTTACAGGACAGCTGATAATTTCTATAATTGTGGAAACTGTTATTAATGGTATCATTCCATTAATAAAACTGTTTTGTAATATTAAGTTTAAATTAAAAAAAATAATTGAAAAAAATAAATAAATAAATATAAAAAATAATATAAAAAAATCATTCCATTAGTAAAATATCAGTTATAAATCATTCTGCAAAGAATTAAAAATGTTTTAGAAGTTTAAATAAATACAAAATTAGTATTGAAGCGATTTATAAGTGTGGAAAGCATTTACAAGATTATTCCATTAATGTCACTAAAACATTAATCTAACAAAATAAAAAATGATATGTAATTTGAAATTAAACATTAATAAAATATGGTTGATATTAAAGGTCTTTCTAATTTTGAGAATCATTTATAAATTATTTTTAATATTTTATTAACAAAAATGTCACTTACAAATTATTTTGATATAATTTAGAACTGCTCTGCAATTTTATTATTGAAAAATTACCTGATGAAAATTAAATATTTACATTTTAAAAACATCCATATTGAAATATAAATATATTTTTTAAAACAATTTAAAATTAAAAAAAAAAAAAAAAATGTTTAGATATTTTTACCTAATTCAGTATAACAATATTTCCTAAAATATTATTTTATAAAATTAATTGACTTTTTTCTTTATTAACGTTTTTTTTTATTTGTTATTTTTAAGTGTTTAAGAAACACTTTATTGATGAAAGTACTTTTTATATTTTTATATATATATATTATTTTTTATAACAACATTATCTTTAATATGATTGCAGAATCTGCAGAAATAAACAAAGCAAAGTTTCCTAACACACTTCAAAATGCTTTAATTTGGAACAAGAACTTTTCATATAATATCAACAATTTACTGGATGCTTTGAAAGATTTCTCCAACACAAATATTTAGACAACTTCAAGTGAAAACTTAACAAATAATTGATGAGAAACAAGTGGCTAGAACTTTCAACACAATCATTTTCTTTTCTTCAAAGTGAAAACTTATTAAATATTCTGCCGCTAAAATGTGAAAACTTTCAGATAATTTACCATATAAGTGCAAAAAAAAACACCCAACTAAATAACAGTTTGTGTGAAATTTTAAATACTTGATAACTCCAGGTTTTTGAAGCATAAAGTGGAAAATTTAATAAAAAGTAGAAAGTGAAAAACTTTACCAATTTTTTTTTTTTAAATTAAAAATTAAAAGTTTGTCAAAAATGATTAAAATAACATTAATATGCAACCAAAATAATGTTACAAACAATGATATAAAAATGAAAATTATATACAAAATTTTCATTAACATTTGTAAAATCAATTTATCTTAAAAATCTTAAAAATTAACAATATATTATAAATTTTGAATAACAATAATAATAATAATATACAAAATTTTCAGAATAAACAATACATCATAAAAATGTAAAAAAAAAAAAAAAATTTAAAAAAATTAAAAAATTAAAAAATCAGGTACATTTTGTCAAAACCTCTTCACTTAACATTTCTGCATGTTTCCTTGGGTTAAACATGAAAAACATTTTCCAAAATCCTAAAAAAAAAAAAAACATTTTCAAAAATCTAAATGGAAAACAGCCACAATCTCCCAGGATGTGCATTTTTACGTCAAAAAGAATTTCCAGGTCCTAAATGCTCCAAGGGTTCTGTAAAACGACTGTTCATGTGACAGAACCCGCATACTCAATTATTGCATTTTCTTTTTGAAAATATATTTAGTTTCCATGTCAGACATTCTGTACAGTGTTAGGTGGTGGGTCTTTTTTTACACACGAGAAAGAATGGAGAGTTTTTAAACACCGAAATGGATGGTATTTTATTGAGCTGTAAACGAGATTGTTTTATGAACATAACCATTTACAAATTTAAGATAAGAAGAAGAGTGAAACAGAAAGATGGAAAGAGAAAGAAAAGAAAGAAAGATAGAAAGAGAGAGAGAGAGAGAGAAAGAAGGGAAAGAAAAGATAAAGTGAAAAAAAATAGAAAGTCAGGTGAAGGAAAGGAAAAAAAGAAAGGGAAAGACAAAGAAAAGAAAAAAGAACAAAAGTAATGAAATGAAAGAAAGAGAAATGAAATTAAAAAAAAAAAAAAAAAATGAAAAAATAAAAGAAGTGAAAGAAAAAATATAAAACAAAGAAAAAGTGAATTAAAATTTTAAGCCTTATCAGTATGTTTTTTATTTAATAAAATTTTTTTATTTAGATCTATTTATTTTTTTATATTGGACAAAAATATGAACTGTAAACTAAAAAAATAAAAACTATTATTACCAGACAACACAGTGGGTTTTTTTCCCATTCAAGCAAAGGCTCCATTCTTCACAATTTATTATTTTAATTTTTTTTCTCTTGTGCATGAATCAGAATTTATATTCTTTTGTCACTGAATTCTTACAAAATAAAAACTAATTAGAAAATTAAAAAAAAGATGAAAGAGAGATCATCTTACAAAAAAGCTACCAAATTATTTTTTTATTATTTTTTTTAATTTATATTTTTCTTTACTCTTTTATTTCACTTTAAAAAAAAATTAAATCTTATTCTTAATGATCTTGACAAATCCCTCACTAAACAAAAAGCCAGGAAGACCTTTTTAAAAAAAAAAAAGCCTCAGATAAAATGAAAAATTAGCCTAAGGTGTAACATATAGCATGATCAATATTTCAAGCATCTTTTTATTTGAAGAAGGAGAAGACAATGAAGACGATGAAGAAGAAAAAAGAAGAAGAAGAAGAAAAGAAATAAGAACAAGAAGAAGAAAATAAAAATAAAGAAAACTACAGACAACATAAAATTTAATATGATTCCGTTTAAGATTCATTTGAAAAAAAAAAATTCCCCGTATTATGTATGGTAGGATATAATGATCTGCTCACCATACTTAATATGACAATTTTTTCTTACAAATACTCCTGAATATAAAATATACTTATTTCTTTCTAACATTCTGCTGCCAGCAATATATATTGTTAAAAAAAAAAAAAAATCAATTTTCTTCTACCAGAATCTTTAGATAAAATAAAATTTAAACATGGGCCTTTTTCTGGTTAATAAATCACAGGTATAATGTAATGATGTGCTGACAGTCTAATATCGGGTTGATGGAGTAGAGGTGAGACAGACTAACAAACAGAGAGATACACACCACCAATTTAACAGCCAAAGAATTCTTTAACAGATGACTGATTGAGCTGCTGCAGTATTTTGATACAAAGTGGGTTGTCTGTCTTGTATATTTCAAAGTTTGATTCAGTCTGTGTTAGTTAGTATTTTGCAGGCTTTATATCCAATATATTTTTATATTTCAAAGTTTGTTCTGTCCTACTCTTTTTTTAATAAGATGATGATGATGGTGACAAATATGAAGATAATAAAATAAGAAAAGAAATTGATGATGATGATGATGAAGATCGTAAAGAAGAAGCTGATGATAATGATGATGGTGGTGAAGATAATGATTAATGATTAAAAATGAAGATGACAAAGAAATTGAAGAAAATAAAAATAAAGATGATTATTATTTTTGATGATGATGATGATAATGAAAAAAATGATAATGATAATAATAAGAAGAGAACTGTAGACAGTATAAAATTTAAAATTATTAGTAGTAATTTTCATGTTGCTTTAAAACTTGTTGTATTTTTATTTTTTTGAACAGAAGAAATTAGATTCCTTAGTTTTTATCTTCACATCAAACTGTTAATGAACTGGAAATTCTCTATATTATTATTACCAACCAAACATTTAATAAGTTTTGACTTTCCAATTACCTCCAATATGGCAAATTCTTTTTTTTTTTCCATGATTACATCCAATATCCTTTACTTTTATTTTATTTCAATCTGGCTTTTTTATTTTCACCAAGTTATTTCAATATGTTCTGCATTTTGCAAGTTTGTATCAAACTAAAACTTTGCATGTATTAATTTCAATATTTTAAAATATATTTTTTTTCAATTTCATTTGTGTTTGATACTCAATGATGAATTTTCATTTTACAACCCAATTTAGATACTATTATGAAATAAACATAGGTCACAAATCAGCAATCTCATTTGAATTAAAATAATAATAATAATTATAATAATTATAATCCTTCCCCCAAACAATGAAAAACATTATTCAGAAAATAAGAAGAAAATCCATATCAATTTACAGTCTGTGAATATGCCTGATACCAATGTTTTTTCTTTCTTTCAATACAAAAAATGTCCAGAAAATAAAACTGATACCTAAATCTGAAATTAATGCTAATGATCTACAATATAGGTAAGCCATAAAAAAACCTGGTATTGTTGCTGATTACATTTTCAGTTAACCACAGCATTGACACAGACTGGTTAATGAATGTTCACAATTGATTTGAAAGCCATGGAAAAAAAAATTAGGTTGTTGGTATCATATAACCGTCTATATAAATTAATATCTAATAATTACCTACTGATATCGACAATATTGCACACCATATATAATGTCATAGCAGCCATGAATAATGCATACATGCTTCATCAAATGCACCCGTTAAATATCTAAAGCTATGTTATTCACCAGAATTGTGACTGAACATGCAATAAGTTTTGTATTTCACGGCTAACGGCAGTAACAGATGTTATCATATGGATGCTTATAAACACATGGTGTGGTGAAAATCTTGTTAAGATTGTTATTACTAATATTACAAAGTAATCTCTCATATTATGTTAAGATAATGGTTGCTGTTGCTATTTTGTAACATGTCATTTCAGTTCTATATTAACAGTCTTACACTGATGCTTCATGAGAAGAAAACAGATCTCCATTCTATAAGCAGTTACCAGAAAAGAAAAAAAAAAGATTTAAAAGAATTTTCAGGAGAAAAACAAAATTCATTAAGGGTGTCATTTCCATATTCATTATGACAGTATATCTGTGTTTGTGTTTGTGTTTCTGTCTGTATCTGTGTGTGTGTGGGTCTGTCTGTCTGACTGTGTGTGTGTGTGTGTGTGTTTGTGTCTTTGTATGAGAGTGTATGTGTGTCTGTTTGTCTGCGTGAGTGTTTGTGTCTGTATCTGTGTGTGTGTATGTGTGTGTGTCTGTATCTGTGTGTGTGTCTGTATCAGTGTGTGTGTGTCTGTATGTCTGTGTGTGTGTCTGTGTTTGTATAAGACAGTCTGTGTATCTGTTTGTCTGGGTGTGTGTGTTTGTGTCTGTGTTTGTATAAGAGTGCCTGTGTGTCTGTTTGGTCTGGGTGTGTGTATGTTTGTATAAGACTGTGTGTCTGATTGTCTGTGTGTGTGTGTGTGTGTGTGTGTGTTTGTATAAGAGTGTCTGTGTGTCTGATTGTCTGGGTGTGTGTGTGTGTTTGTATAAGAGAGAGTGTGTGTGTATGTGTGTGTGTGTGTGTGTCTGTCTGTGTGTGTGTGTCTGTCTGTGTGTGTGTGTGTGTCTGTCTGTGTGTGTGTGTGTGTGTATGTATGTGTGTGTGTGTGTGTGTGTGTGTGTGTGAGTCTGTTGACAGAAAGAGAGACAGACAGTGATTTATATGACACACACTAAAAAGCCTGACACCTGTTTGACAAACTGCACACACACACACAGTCGATTTACAGCAGCCAAACTGCGACACATACCACACCCTGACCTTCGGCGCGATACACACATCACACTGGACTCTCATCCATCAAAGAATTACTGCACAATCAAATTCACATATCTTGTCAGTGTCTCAATACCGAGACTCGGGGAAAAAAAAATAATCTGCTGGCATTGCCTCAGTGTCACTCATCCAATCACAGACTTTGTTTGGGTGATAGCAAATCTGTGATTAAATTGAACGGTGATTAGTAATTAATTAAGTTACAGCCATCTCTCTCTCTCTCTCAGATTGCTTTGTGTGTGTTTGGAGGAGATCTACCAGTCGAATTCATCAGGTTGGACAGCTTTGTTTTTGACAGTCTGTCGTCTGTTTAAAGTTTGACCAGTTCTGACAGCGAGAAGTGATTCTTTTGAAGTTTAACCAAATTTGACGAATACAGAGCAACTAAAAATGATTTTGTTTGTATGAGGCTTTTTTTTTTGTCCATGAATTACGTTCTAAACCCTTACTGTCACATAAACTTTAATAAATCATGCTATGCTGTCAAAAGGAGTGTGTCATTCTTAATAATGTGTGTAACTGCTGTTGAATGTGAAAAAAAAATAATTCGCTGAATCTTTAAACACACCAAGTAGGATAATAAAACTGTTATCTTTATGGTATCTTTATAGTTTAGATTATTTTAAGGTGTTTGATGTAGATTAGAGAGGTATGCAAATAAAATGGAAGAATGAAAAATTATTTTTTCTTCCTTATTTGACTTTTTTCAAACGACCTGTGTACAACAGCCACCTGTCATTAATGGGCACTTCAACACATTTAATTACAATATTTTAATCTCTGTACAACAACCACCTGTTTATGTTAACCACTTCTGCCAACTGTCTTGAATGTCCACAATACACACACAGGTTTGTCTGAGTATGTATGTTTATCTATAAAAAAAAAAATCATAACAGAACAATAAAATAATAATAATAATAATAATAATAATAATAATAATAACCAGTGCACAAAGCAATGATCCTGCTTAAGTGAGTTTTGCTGTCAGGACTCCAAATGTTAATCACATTCAGTTAAAGCACTTGATAAGATTCAGTAATAGCTTTTTACTTATAATATTCCAGTGCTCTGTGACTCTCCACAGGGAGAGAGAGACAGAGAGAGGCAAATTAACAATGCATTGCTGTATGGCACATTACTGCATGTTGTTCCCACATCCTGCCTGGATACATGGTGGTACAACCATTTCTCTGCAGGCTTTAACTAGCACACTGTCAGCTCAAGTTAGGCTTGTCTCAGTTATGACTTGTGGTGCAGAAGGTAGCACCAACTTGTTTGTGGTGGTGCCTGTTTTCGGAACAGGAGAAATATGAATAAATTAGAAAGAGAAACAGTATGGTATGAATATTACACATAACTGTTGATTGTTGGATACAAAACGTATGCCACAGTTGTCATATATTACAACTGGATGCAGAATTCTTAATGATAAAGTATCATACTTCAGCTGCATGCAAAATTCTATTCCGTGTTTGTTGAATTTTATATTTGAGTGCAAAATTTATGCCACTGTTATGTGTGATGGCTTTTTGCAGTTATTATATTCAATAGCTGAGTATGTTTTATGCCACAGTTATAACATGTGATAACTGAATATACATTTATCATAATTACCAAGAACAAAATGTATGCCACAATTATCACGTCAAAGCTGAATGCAAAATTATATGCCACAATTATTGTCTGTTAAGCTGAATGCAGACTGTTATGCCACAGTTACTCTATCTGACAGCTGAATGCTAATAAAATGCCACAGGTATCAATATCCGACAGGTTTATGCAAATTTTAAGCTGATGTTGTTATTCTTGATAACTAAACACACAGATTTTATGCACAGTTATCATACTTTACAACTGAATGTCTATTTTATGTTTTACAAGTGAACATTAATTTCAGGTCTCGTTGTACAGACTTTACAACTGTACGCAGCTGATTTCTTTGTGCTTATTTTATGCTCCAGTTGTCATAATTAATATTTAGATAAAACTTTTACAAATGAAGTTGAAAAAAGAAGTTATAAAAATGTTTGAGGAAAAAGGGGAAAGAACGGTTACTAGTTTTAGACTTTTTTTCATCTTCTTTTTACTTCTTTTCATTTTATTGTAATCCTTTATTATTAGCAAAGTTTAGTGCCTTTAATAAAATAAATCTCTTGGCAGTATGTAAAAATTATTTATGCAACTGCTTCATAAAATGTGCTCTTTAAAATGATTATATATTTTAAAGAGACTGGGTGTAAAAAATGTTTGCAGAAATCAGAAATAATATTAAGAACATATATAAACTATTTTTTTCAAAAACTAATATGCATTTTAAGCCATGTGCACAATGTAAAAAAAAAAAGAATTATTTGACTTCTGTTTTAATGAATGGATTTTTATGTACTTAACTTCATAAATGATAGTTCTTGCTTGAAAATTTATGTAGTGCAGTTATATTTATAAAAAAAAAAAAAAAAAAAAAGTTAAAGAGATTCTCAAAAATTAGAAGAACCTGCCTTATAATGCTATTATTGCAACTGCAGAACATGTTTTCGCATTTTTACAGAATCTGTGTGCTTTTCCTTGTGGCTAAAACAACAGTTATTTTGATTTATAGAAAATTAAAATAACAGCTACAAAATGAATGCTCTCCCGTTTTGCCAGCAAAAATAACAAGCCTGTTTGAATACGACACTCCATTCAGAAAAGGCAAAACTGTTATATATGTGTGTGTGTTACTACACCAGTGTATTAAACACTGCAGTTTCAAATTAGCCAATCAGAACGTATCAGACCAGATTATTAATTGTGCAATATCACGGCTGTTATGATTGCAATTTGAGAAACAACATATGTGTGCGTATGCCATGTGCAAGCTGGCTTTTCAGTGAAAGCTATATAAACTACATTATGTAACAAACACATCTGTAAAATACCATACAAAAATATATATATAAATGTTTGACAGAAATAATCTGTTAAGTATGACGAACCCGTTAAGTGGGTTACTCTTATTTCAGGCTGTGTTCCTGTCTGAACTATTTATTAAAGGTCTGGGTATGTGCTGTCAGTGAAACATGTATGTTTTAAAAAAAAATCATCTGTAAAGCATGAACTGGATTTTTCTTATTTTAACCAGTGTCCCTTGAATTTTTTAGTATGTGCAATCATGGTTTCTCTCTCTCTCTCTCTCTCTCTGTATACATACTTACATACATACATACATACATACATACATACATACATACATACACACAAACACATATATAAAATATATTCTGCCACTAAAGAAGAGAACAGCCCATGCAAAGAAGTAAGCAGGCTTCCTGTTTTTCTTCATAATAATTTGACTGATGTTTCTACTAGCTTTAAATAAACATATGTTGAGGTACATACATCTGAATGTCTGTTTGTATGTTTATGTGTATAAGTAGTTGAGAGTGTCTGTGTGCAAGGACATGTGTATGCATATGTGAGGTGTGTGCATGCACACACATGCAAATGTGTATGTATGGTCTTTATTCTTTAGTCATATTTCCTGTGAAGCAAGACTGTTATGAAAGGTTGTTGGTACAAATTTAAGCACCAGGACCCAGTATGGAGTGGATTCTGTAAATCTAATGTAAATATGAAATCTGGTTTCGTACACTCATTACAGCACTGGTTTTGCAAATTTAGTAATGTTATGTGATTCTGAATGTCTGGTACTATTTGACTGTGTTTGTACTGTTACCTGTTTCTCTGTATATTTAACTGTCTGTTTCTCAGTGTGGAGTGTGTGAGTTTGCATTTTTGTGTCTGTTTGTGTGCATGTGTTGATCTCTCTCTCCCTTTCTCTCTCTTTCTCTCCCACTCTCTCTCACTATATCTATATGTATATATGTGTGTGTGTGTATATATATATATAAAGAGAGAGTGTAAGAGACAGAAAGAGAGAAACATATACATATATACACACCTACGGACAGATAAGCAAATAGATAGGTGGACAGTATGTGGGTTAGGGTTATGTTATTACAGTGGTGTTCATTATAACTATGGTATTTGTGGTATATTATTTAAAATGTTATAACTACACAATAAAATTTAATTGTCATTGTAATAATTGTATTAGTAAATATAATTGTATAAGTAATCTCAAAATAAATGTTATCATTTACTGTCCACCTACTTTTGGATCACCCTGTATATATATATTATTATTATTATTATTATTATTATTATTATTATTATTATTATTATTATTATTTATTTTTGACTTTCTGAAACACCCAGTAATTTACATTAACCATCAGATAACAAAAATTAAGTAATTTACTTTAGTACTTGGTATATTGTTTGGTTACAAGTCACTGGTTGAAAAGTGACCATTAAAAGACAATTTACTGCTGAGTGGTATATTACCTGTAATGCATCAACAGGTTTCTTTTCTCACCTGAAAGATGAAAGCCAGGTGAGCACTTAGGCAGGTATTTTGTTTACCTGGACTAATACTGGTCATCAGGTGGGAATATTAATGTGGATGTGGATTGATTGAAAGAAAGCTGACATCATTTTATTTCTTTGTTGTTAAATATGTGTGTGAGATAATGGAATAATGGATTTATATCTGTCTGTATGTATGTGTGTGTGTGAGAACACATAAACACACACACAAGCATACATTCAAATTAAAACCCCATTAATTTCATATATATATGCATATATGTGTGTATGTATGTATGTGTGTATGTATGTATGTGTGTATATATGTATGTGTATATGTGTGTATATGTATGTATACTAGTGTATTTTGTGTATGTATGTATATGTATGTATTCCAATGTGTTTGTGTGTTTATATGTATGTGTGTGTATGTGTGTATTTATGTATTTGTGTATTTTTATGTATTTTTATGTATATAGATTTGTATATATATTTATGTGTGTTTGTGTATGTTTTTATATGTCTGGGTTTGTAAATACATATATATGTGTGTGTATAGTTATTTGAATCTATGTACAGATGGATGTGTTTGTGTGTGTGTGTATGTGTGTGTGTGTGTGGGGGGGTATGAGAGAGAGAGTGAATATCCATCAGTTATTAAGTATCAGAACATCTCTGTTTGTGTGTGTGAATATATATTAGTAAGTTTGAATATGAGTATGTGTGTACATGTCTGTGATTTTTTCATTACTATTCTGTCATCTCCCTACATCTCAATATCTTCATCACAAATTTCTCTTCTTGATTGCTTTGTCCTTGATTACACCACCATATTAAAAAAAAAAAAAAATAAAAAAAAAAAAAAAATAAAAACCCTGTCAATGCTCAAATCGCAGTCAAAGTGATAATTAACACAATTTAATCCTCGCAAACAACGTTGTGAAATAAAAATGTAATAAACTGGACCTAAATGGAAGGTTACTGGCCTGTAATGAGAGGTCCTTGTCAGTGTGTCAAAAAGTGCCCACATGAAATCCATTAGTTCTAATTCCAAGCAAAAGTGTTCACATTAGTCTGGCTAATGCAAGACGACTTCCAGCTTGTCAACAAAGAGTCACAGTGGACACTGGTGTGGTCAGGAGTGGACACTGTCCAGTCAGTCAGTGTTACACACAGAGAGTGGGAGTGAATAGGGGATTCGTGAGTGAATCCCCGATGAAGAGAGTTGCAAATTTGACACAAATGGTTCTCCATATTTCAGTTTTTTCTGATAGTTTTGATAAAACGGGATTTGTGCGAGATAGAAGCTTCTGTTGTGTATTTAACTGTCTGTTTCAAACATAACAAACATGCTTCAACAAATTATCTGATTAAAGGATTCTAAAAATTACAACATGCAAAATGTGTGTGTGTGTTTGTGTGTGTGTGTCTGTTTAAGAAAATATTCTTGATATGTTTTATGCTAGCCATTTTTTATTTTTATTTTATTTTATTAGTCTTACAACCAATCTTTACATGTAATAAAGAATCACAATGACAGAATAAGTTTGTGAAAAAAATTCAGAAACAATATTTTCCCTTACTGTGTAATGTACATGTGATATTATATCATTTTAGAGATATAAATGACCTGTAATTATTAGATACAAAAACAGATTAAGCAAAAAAAAAAAATTAAACAAAAAAAAATGTCTAATTTAAAATTTTTCAATGAATAATGAATGATTTAAATAAATTATATAAATTAAATAAAAAAAAAAAAAATAAAAACAATGATAGAGAGAATATAAACAACAACAACAATAATAATAAAGAAAATTTTAAAAATGACCCACTCCCCAAAAAAAGACAATTTGTTTTAAAATATTATACAGAAAATAATTAACAAAGACTTACAGGTAAAACCAAACAGAAGCCACTGTGTAGACTATCAGTCTACCACTGAAACAGAATTCTTCAAATAAAAGACTTCTGGTATTTTAACCCTTTCCTTTCTATGAATAAATACGTCCACTCTAAAACTTTTGTTTCTGTTAACTGTGGAAATCATCAGATTTAACACCCCACCCCCAGGGGCTGGCTTACTCTGTGAGAAGCAGACAGACACACCCTCAGAAACTCCCACACATCACAGTAAACCCAGTACATCCTGCTGTCCTTGGGAATGCAGTGCAGCTTTGTTGATTTTTTTGCCAGGAGCTATATTTTTTAATTAATGCAGTTAAAAGGGTTAAGTGCTCACATAATTACACAGACAATGTGCAGTACCCAGTCGGTACTCACTGTTACCTGTTACATCTGTCGCTGTTTTGAAAAATAACTTGGTACACGTGTAACAGCTTGTCCTCGGAAAATGTTCGGTTTTTTATGCTGTTTGATGTTTTTGGTCTATCGTTTTTTTCATTATCGGAATTGTGATTGTGATTGTGATTGTGATTGGTGAAAAAAGTGAGCAACACTGTTTATAATGATTTGTTGTATTTAACATTTTTGGCTGGGAGAGTTGTAGAAATTATATGTAATAATAAATGTAAAAAATAAATAAATAAAAAAATTAAATTAAATTAAATTAATTAAATAAATAAATAAATAAATAAATATTGCTAGGTTTAGTGCATCTCTGTACTTTTTTTATTCTAATATTTCTTCTATTTTGTTTCTCTCTCTCTCTCTCTCTCTCTCTCTCTCTCTCTCTCTCTCTCTCTCTCTCTCTCTCTCTCTCTCTCTTTCTCTCTTTTCTCTCTCTCTCTCTCTCTCTCTCTCTCTGTCTCTCTCTCTCTCTATGTCTCTCTCTCTCTCTCTCTATCTCACACACACACACACACACACACACACACACACACACACACAGGCACAAATAAATATATATAAAATATTTTTCTCTATATACATCTAATTACCACAACCACTGAACTATGAAATAAACATCACATATTACCTCTGTGACATAAAACACACAAATATGTTAATAAATACAATTACATGTTTTAGTCTGGGGAAAAGCCAACACTCTGAGTTTTGAGAAAATAACCAAGTACTGAATTTGTATTGCAAATATTCAATGTTGTTGCCCTTGGGTAATTTTTTCTTTTTTTTTTTTTTGTCACCTTTTTTATCAAAATACATGAGGGAAATTAAATGTACCCTCAGTCACTCCTTGAAGAACATGAACAAATAATTTTACCGAATGATTAGTCAGAATTGCAAAATTGACACAAGGTACAGATATTTTATTTCTAATTCTGTTGTTTAATGTCCAGTTGTGATATTTATACGGTGATAAAATTAAATACTGAAGGGCAGGTTTGAACATATATATATATATATATATATATGTTGTTTTGTTATATTAGTATTGTTATTGTTATCGTTGTTGGTTATGGTGTTGGTTTTTATTACCATCATTATTTCCTTTATCAAAGTCACAGCAAAACAAGAATCATCTAGATACATTAGAGAGCTTCTTTCAAACAGAAGAATGCACATTCTGTGAGTCTAAAAATGATCTGATTGGTATTGTTGCAAACAAAACTGTTGTGTCCTGGCAATGAAATGGGGAAACAGAACAAGACAGAAATTAAGAATAAAAATTAAAAAATTAAAAAAAGATGAATGAAACCAAAGAGAGAAAGAGATTTGTAAGATTTTAGGATTCAGAATTAATAAATCAACAAACGTCTGTTTTTTTATAACCTTTGCATTTTCAAATTTTATGAAAGTCTGAAGATGCAACTGATGCATCATAAGCATCAAAATTAAAAACTGTTTCCCCTCCACCCTTGTCAGTCACTCTGATGGTAAGACAAGCCCTTGACAATTTCAATGCAGTTATGTAACTGTGACACCCCATTTTGAATACATGGTTTAGTAGTGTCTTGAACCATGGAGGAGTGATTTTTTTCTTTTTCTTTTTTTTTTTTTTCTTTTTGTTGAAAATCCAAGTGTGGTGTGGGACAAAAGAAGTTGAGAAAAACTTGTCTAGACCGTAACAAAAGTCTTCATTCAATGCTAAACACTGGAGTTTATACTTATTAACTGCTACCAGCTGGTTATCAGCTTTTTGAGACATCCCCTTGAGTAAACTGAAATTAATACCTCCAAGATGTTTTTAAATTAAAAAAAAAAAAAAAAAAAACTGTAAATTTTTACAACAATATTTAAGTACAGGGTTATGTACTACATAACTCCATGCCTATCAGCTGTATGAGACAGGTTTGATATTTTTTTGTATTACACCCCCAGCCAATGTGATTCAATAATTATAATCAAATACAGTCATCACTATAAATATACATGGAGAGTTTAGAGTCTGCTGGCTCCAGGCAGTTATTCTAGATGGAGCTACATTTAATATATATGAATAATAATGATGATGTTGACGATTATGATGGTGGTGATATTGATGATGTTGATGATAGTTCTGATGAAATAGAATGGTAGTGATGTTAATGATGATGATGATAAGAATGATAAGGTGGGAGCAGTAATGGTGATAGTAAACATGATAATTATAGTGATATTGTTGGCGATGGTAATATTGATGCTGCTGTTTACATAATAATGACATAATGATTATTATGATGACCACAGTGTTGGTGGTAAAATTAACAAACATGGTGACAGAGGTGACAATGATGATGATGATGATGGCTATGGTGATGATAATGGAATTCTTGGTGTTGATGATGTCGGAAATGTTGATGCTAGAAATAACCTAAATGTTGATACTAGTATAACATTAGTAAAATGGTGGCAGCAAAGATGATGATAACAGTGACGGTGAAACAGATGACAATTATAATGAATATGGTGATGGTGATGTGGTGATAGCAGTGGTAACATTCGGTGCGATAATGACGGTGCTAACTGTGATATTTGCCATAAAAGAGATGAATAAATTATTTCTAATAATAATAAAGCACACGTGATAATAATCACTATAACCACTTGCAAATCAACAAACACACAGCAATGAACAACATTGCATAGATACTTTGGAGCAACAAATTACAGTTCTTTTTAATGAAACTGTCTGACAGGAGGGAAGCTGTCTGGACTATTCAGACACATGAAGTCAATTTAAAATTCAAATATTAGCTGGTACAATTGCAATTACACACAGAGATGTATTGTTCTCGGGTCAGAGAAAATTCTGCTCAGTGGCTTGTTTTTCATTATACAGTGGTGAGTTCTGGAATACAGAATAATATTAAATCTCTTGGTTATCCAATACATCAAGAAGGAGAGTTTTGATATTGCAACTTTGATGTGTGTGTGTGTGTGTGTGTGTGTGTGTGTGTGTGTGTGTGTGTGTGTGTGTAAATTATCTTTGCTAAAAACTGTTTATTAAGAAAGCCAAAGATATTATATTTCAGTTTTTAATATTCAAATTTTTGCTTCACACACACACACAAACACACACACACAAACACAGACATACTCACAAGCATGCACAGGCAAACACATATATACAAACATACACACACCTATGGATATACACATACACACATACAAATACAGAAGAGTGAAACAAGACAAAATTAGTGAGATATTTTAAGCAGGAATTCACAAATTCATCTGTCGTATAAATAAATGAAGTTAACCAATAAAGAAATTGTGAAAGAGTTTATGGAAATCCACTTCTCTGTGCTGCGCTGTATTAAATCTACATATCTAACTAGCGCCAGACACTTGACTACAACAGCTCAGAAATTTCCATTCAGTGAAAACATCTACTTAGATCTGACAACAGCTCTCAGCACAGTGACACAGTGACACTGCACAACGTGATCAGCATGATGATGTGATCAGCAAGAAAAATGACTTGATGACATGATCAGCAAGAAAAATGACTTGATGATGTGTTCAGGAAGAAAGATGATTTGTTGATAAATCAGCAAGAAAAATGACAATTATGTGATCAGCAAGAAATATGACTTAATGACTTGATAGTACAACAGACACTTGAAATAATCAATGTTTAAATCTGATTCAAAACATTTAAATATCCCAAATTCATTTTCATTAATAAAATAAATAACATTTTACTGAAAAACTACATGAGTTAACAAAGTCAAGTAAATATATTTAATAATAATAATAATAAACAAATTTTAAGGGAAAAAAATCATATTTAAAAGAAATTTACTAAATTGTATTTAATAGTGAGAATGATAATTCAGTCTTTTTTTTTTTCTTTTCTTTCATAGTTCTTTTTTATTTTAGATTTTTATTTTTTAAATTATTTTTTAAGTCAAAGTATAATTATTATTTTAATCCCAGTGAATTTCTTTGATATGTAATACAGTTCAAACACAAACAGTATTACATATCTTTACCACAATGTCTAACAATGTCTTTTTTTAATTTAACCAGCAATTAAAACACAAAACAACTTGTAATACAAACCTACTTCAAATTATTTTCTTTACAAATATATTAAAAATTCACTAGCACAACCTTTTTCCTTCTTTGGATCCTAACTCCCTTTTTCTTTTCTTTTTTTTTCTTTCTTTCATAAATCCAGTAACATAAATCAGATCAAAAGATACAAAAAAAAAAAAGACAGTTTTACAACAATTAAATAGAGTAAAGAAAAAAAAAAGAAAATAAAAAATAAAAAAAATAAGTCTGGTATCGATGCAAAAAGGCTTTTCAACTTTTGAAAAGATATGTACTTAGATTCATTACGGAGATTATCTGCTATGCTAAGCTTTGTGTTGCTGAAATGGGAACACCTTGGTTGTTACCTTGGATGTCCTGGTGGGTTTATTTTGTCCATAAACATACTTTTCCACTTCATTACCTTTGAAGAGCTGCCAGGGAGCTTACTGTTACAACAACAGTGCAATCAGAACAACAGCACACGATCTGATACACAGTACTTGTCACTGGTGATTACAGGCCCCTGTGGAGGATGTAATACCTGGTAAGGGGGTGGGTATGCTGCTTGGTTATACTGAACAAAAAAAAGTTGGGGATGATGTTTGAAATATATTCAGTATTGTGTATAATAATAATAATAATAATAATAATAATAATAATAATAAATAATAATAATGATAATAATAATAATAATAATAATAATAATAATAATAATAATAATAATATTTATAATCATCATCATGACAATATTGTTTTGTTTACTGAATCAATTAAACAGGAATGATGTGAAAAATGTAATTATTTGTGTGTGAAGTAATAATACTTATCCAGTGGATATGTAAGTAAAAAAAAAAAATAAATAAATAAATAAAAAAAATATAATAATAATAATAATAATAATAATAATAATAATAATAATAATAATAATAATAATAATAATACAAATAAAAGTAAATAAATAATAATTATGGTAAATGAAAAAAATATAATAATAATAAAAAAATATAAAATAATTTTACAAAAAACAAAAAACAAAAACCCCAAAAGCCTAAATTTATTTTAGTATACAGATTAAAGGAAATTAGGGGTCACATGTTATACAATAACATTCTTCTGTAAAAAAATGATATACATTCAGCTAATGTGATTAACTGACATGAAAATATATATTTCTGTATACTGAATGAAAAAAATTAATCATCTTATATGAAATATATTTAATAATAATTACAATAAAAACACATGTGGCTGACTGACATGGAGAAAAATTGAGACCATTTTATTTCTGAAATGAAAGTAAAAATATAATAAAAGTACTATTTTGCCAAAGCCAATGTAAAATCAATTGCATTTATGACATAAAATAAAACTATCATACAGTATTAAAAACAAAATCTAAACTAAAACAACTACAAATTTGTTTTGGAACAATGATTATCTTTAAAAACAAGCCTTTGTGTCATAACTTTACATATGTTACAGAAGTAGGTTACTATCTCCTGTATTTACCAACTATTTACAATAGCTAGATTTTTTTCCTGATAAACTCTATAATTGATCATTAACCAGTGATTAGCCATTCTTTTCTCTCACTGCCCACCTTTATCTATATATCTACCTGAAAGTTAATTAGTTTACCTAACTGCAGGTATACTGAAAGAAATACCTGTAGTAAGTCGTGGTCAAATGCTCATTATACCCAGAGTGTTAGAAGACTAAAAATATTGAAGAAAGATGATCTACCTGGAAATTAATTAGTTTAGACAGGTATAAGTAGTGACAGAAATATTGGTAACAGGTATAGGTAATGACAGAAATATTAGTATTAATAACTCATGGTCAAATGCCCATTATAGTAAAGTGTTAGAATACTAAAAGTTTGGACCAAATATGATCTACCTGAAAATTAATTAGTTTAGACAGGTATAAATAAGTAGAGAAAGAAATACCTGTAATCAATCACAGTCAAATTTCCATCATATAAAAGAAATTCACTGGGATTAAAATAATAGTAGAAATGAGAAACAAATATGATACACCTGATAATTAATTAGTTTACCTAACTGCAGGTAGTGACAGAGACACTTGTAATTATTTGTGGTCAAGTAAAGAAATTCATTGGGAATTAAATCAGTACTGGAATTAATACCATTTACCTAAGAACAACGATGGTGAAGGGATACACCTGAAAGTTAATTAATTTACCTGATAAGTTAGTGACAAATAACACCTGTAATTAGTAATGGTCAAATTACTGTCAAGAAATTCACTGGGATTTAAAGTGTTTTGAAATAATACTAGGTATCTACAGTCAAGATGATCAAATGCTCTACCTGAAAATTAATTAGTTTACCTTACACAGTCAGAGATACCTTTAATTGGTCAAAGTCAAATGCCTGTCATAGGAAACAAACTCACTGGCATTAAGATGTTAGAAATAATACCAGGTATCTAGAACAAAGATGATCAAATTATCTACCTGAACATTAATTAGTTTACCTTACAAAGGTAATGAAAAAATACCTTTATTAAGTCATGTCAGATGCCATAGTCATAGTAAAGAAATTAACTGGGTCTAAAATGTTAGAAATAATACTAGGTATCTAGAACAAAAGATGATCAAGTGATTTACCTGTAAGTTAATTCAAAGGTTATCTATAATTAGTCATAAATCACAAGAGATGATCAAGTGATTTACCTGTAAGTTAATTCAGAGGTTATCTATAATTAGTCATAAATCACAAGAGATGATCAAGTGATTTACCTGTAAGTTAATTCAAAGGTTATCTATAATTAGTCATAAATCACAAGAGATGATCAAGTGATTTACCTGTAAGTTAATTCAGAGGTTATCTATAATTAGTCATAAATCACAAGAGATGATCAATGATTTACCTGTAAGTTAATTCAAAGGTTATCTATAATTAGTCATAAATCACAAGAGATGATGGGATTTACCTAAAGTTAATTCAAAGGTTATCTATAATTAGTCATAAATCACAAGAGATGATCAAGTGATTTACCTGTAAGTTAATTCAGAGGTTATCTATAATTAGTCATAAATCACAAGAGATGATCAAGTGATTTACCTGTAAGTTAATTCAAAGGTTATCTATAATTAGTCATAAATCACAAGAGATGATCAAGTGATTTACCTGTAAGTTAATTCAAAGGTTATCTATAATTAGTCATAAATCACAAGGCATTCATATTCAAGAAATTCACTGGGATTAAAGTATCAGAAATAATACTAGGTATCTGGAACAAAGATAATCCCAGCCAATTAGTTTACCTACTGGCACAAACACCTGTAATTAGTCACGGTCAAATACCTGTCAAAGTAAAGACATTCCACAGACTGTATAAGTGTTAGAAGTAACACGTGAATCACGAACAAAGTGATATATTATACTAGAACACTGGAATGGCAACCAAACACACTATTACCCATACTGACAAGTTTTTGTGTTATGGAAACAGTGTTCCAGGATTTTCTGCATATTTTTGTCTCCTCTGTATAAAAAAAAAAAAAAAAAAACACCAACATCACCTTCATGAAACAGCCAGGGCTAGTCTTGCAGTACAGTTTCATATCAGTAGTTTTATCAGAGTCACTGGGTATCCTGGAACCACTGTAAATGACATATTGTAAAATTAGTACAGATGTTAGGATTTTTTTTGTGTGGTGTTTCGTACGGTTTTATTTTTAAATATATATATATTTATCTGGGGGTGTTTTGTTTTGTTGTTGTTTGGTGCATTGTTTTTATCTCTGCAGTTGTTACTGTCTGTAGTTTTAGGACTAGCATGGTACTCTGAATATATCAGTCAACATGTATTTAGCAGAAGTGTTAGAAGAAAATATACAGAAAACAGCTTCGGTATAGAAGTTTTATACATGTGTGTGTATAGGTGTATGACAGTGTATGTGTGTGTTTATGTTATGCTTATATATGTGTATGTATGAATTTATGTGAATGTGAATATGCATATATCTGTTTGTATGTTTGTGGGTGTGTACATGCATGTCTGCTGTATGTTTATCTGTATTACTTTTTTTCTGTAGTTGCAATGGTTTCAAAAACAGACTTAATTATGAAGAGATAAGTTAATTTTTTTTTCTAAAGTACTAGTGTTAACATTGTCTGGCAAGCAGACCAGACTTGATGGATCAGTATATAAGTATCTGCTGTTAATAACAAAATATTCAGGTAACTTCAACACAGATAAGACTTACTAATTTGCTTTGGAATTTGCGTTAGTCAGAGCTTTGCTGTGATCTGTTTTCAGAAGATATAATAATCTTTTGCTTGAAAACAAATGCCTTTAGTGATTATATTGCATTATAATGTGAGACCTGAAGTTTAAAATTAATAATTAAATTTTTTTTTTTTTTTTAAATAATGGTTAAAAAAAAAAAAAAAAAAAATCAATTTTCAGAAGGTTTGTTCACGTAAAGATATGAAATAAATTTCTGGTGAAAATTGTAAAATGATAACAAAAACCATAACAAACAATAGCAACTAATATGACAAATATGAATGAGATGATAGTAATAATGTTAAAATGTATGATATGCATGTGTATGTTGTATGATGCATATTTCATTTACATACTGACATACATTTATATTCTGCAAAAACTGTACACTACAAACAATGAAATATGATAACTAAATAAATTTCTATATTTTGTGGCACAGACCAAATATATAGCTTTTGGGGAATGGAACTGTATTTACTTTGATAAATTATTTGTGAACAAAAATATGTACAGACACATTCAAACACAAACACTGTTCAAAATTACTTCTTTATTGCTTAATTGCTGGTTTAGATCTTAAAAGACCATTTTGAAAATGGTTTTCATTTTTAAAAAATCAAAAAAAAACCCACATGATTGTTGTTATTTAAGAACTATTTTGTATTGATGTATAGTTTTTGTAGCCAACAACCAAATAAATAATCTTCAGGGCAGTGAGTGGTGAAATAAATCAGATAATTTCATTTAATTTTTGTATTATTTGGAAAACAACCATTCTAATCTTTGCTGGATAAAGTTGATATCTTAAAACAGTGATAAGTCATTCCCTATATGTGTGTGAATGTGTGTGTGTGTGTGTGTGTGTGTGTGTGTGTGTGTGTGTGTGTGTGTGTGTAAATGTGGTTTTTTGTGTGTAAGATGCTTGTGTGATTCTGTTAAACATGAAGGACAGTAAACAATTTAACTTTTTTTTTTTTTTATGAATGTTATCCATAATAACTATATTCCAGTTATCTAGTTTAATTTAATTTTCAATAGTTAATTTTCACCATTCTCAAATTCGGAATATATTTCTTGTTATTCCAGTGATATTTCAGAGCAGAGACACCCAGAATAACACGTAATATTCTGTACTCATTCCCTTGTTACTATCTTAGTTAGTTATTCAGAAAACCACACATATATCACACACAATCTATCTCAATGAGTCTGTTGGGAAAAATATAAGTTTCTAAAAAAATTAAAAAAAATAAAAAGACAAATTGGTTGTCAGCATTCACAAATGATCAACATCCATGCACTGAACGATAATTGCATTTAGATAGCAAGTGAGTGTTATCTAACAGTATTGAATAAAACTTGTATTACATACTGATAATATTAAGTAATAACAGTATTACACTGCCATTTGTATTACATATAAAATAAAACGTGTGTCACACGTTAAGTAATAACTGTTATGTAATAATAAATCCTGTTGCATTTTATATTTAACTGTATTAAATAAAAAAGCTGTATTACATATTAATAATGTTCTTGTAATAACTGTCAGTTATCTGACAAATGTTCTGCACATCCAGAATCTTTATCTGATGTGTTTCTGACTGGAAGTGTTGGGATTTCTGAATTTTTCGTATCTCTGAATATAAGTTATATGGCCTGAGAACAGGATCTATATCTAAATTCCATTTTGTATTTTTCCATCAACAGCTTACACAAATAATCTACAGGATTTTTATATATACAAATATTTTTAATAATTTTTTGTGCTCTTATCAGATTTTGCAAATTTCAAAGAAAGGTTCCTCAACATATATATTTTACATGTATGATTCATTAAAAAGTACTTGTATTATTTTTGTATGTAGAGCCTATATTTATTTATTGATTTAGTTAGTTAGTTGGTTAGTTAGTTAGTTAGTTAGATAGTTATTTTCTCTTACCATCACCCAGGAGCCAGGTACTTTTGTGTTAGGATTCTGTTAAACATTTATTCCTTGATTCATATTGTATACTGACTCACAAAATGTAGGGGTCATATATTTTTTCAATCAGATTTTAATTAGGAAGTGCTTTTAATAAAATAATAATAATAATAATAATAATAATAATAATAATAATAATGATGATGATGATGATGATGATGATGATGATGATGATTATGATGATGATGATGATAATAATGGTGATGAAACCAAAAATTACGTTTTCAAAAAAATTAAGATATTATACATAAAACAAAGTATTATAGATATTTAAAAGTTTCTAACTAATTACTGAAATCAACATCTGTTATCACCAAGTCATATTAATGCAGAAATATTAAACAGAAATAAATATTATCTTTGAAGTATGCAAACTAATAAAGCCAGAACGCAAAACAGGAAACTGCAACAGTTATTTCCCTTGGGTATTTTTCAGTATTATTATAATTATTATTATTTCTTTAGAGGAACAGTAAATCATGCAGAATGTAAGATAACTTTGTCATGGTGCTCAGGGATGAACTAAATAATTAAAATGCTGTCACATTTTATTATTATTATTGTGATTATTTATTAATTCTTAGTAAAAATTTAGCTCTCTTATGCAGTTATTCTTATTATTATATTATTTATGTAATGATTTTTGATGTTGCTCTTTGTTTTCCCTGAGGTTTCAAAACTGTTTTTCTAAACTGGTTTTATTTTAGGAAGTTAAAAATGTAATATTTTATATATGCTACAAAGGATAGAATGCTGATTGCAAGAAGATATTGCATTTCCCATATAACATCAGATGAGTAAAACTGATATTTTAAAACAGTAGCCAGGTATTTCTTATATCCTGCAGTCCTAAATAATGTAAAAACTGAGATCACTGTTTTTTATCTTAGTATGGACTACATAAACTTTACATCAATAAAGAGATAATTTTTAATTTTCAATGATTTTTTTGTTATTTTTTAAAATGAAACCCATTTTTGAAAATGCATTTTTAACATCTAAGCCAGTAATTAAACACTGAAGAAATAACTCTGTGTGTGTGTGTGTGTGTGTGTGTGTGTGTGAATAATATATTTATCAAAGTAAAAATAGTTCTGTGTTGTGACCAAATGTATGTATTTTTGTAGTTAAAATGATTGCAGGATAAATAAATATATTTATTTGTGTACACACACCCACAAATTAGTTCTGTCAAAGAAGAAACAAAGAAAAGTAAAACTGGACAATATTTTAATGTCATTCACCTTTGAGCCTCTGTCATAATAGGTGAATAAATTTATACAAATTTGTGTTAATTGCTATCTTTCTGTTCCTCCTATTTTATTCACCCTAAAATAACTCCATTTAACCTTCATTCAGAACTGTAACTATGGATTTGCAATTTATGACAAAAAAAAAAAAAAAAAATAATAATTTCAGAGAATCTTTAACTATTGAGAAGAATCTTTTCTTTCAATTTGATTGAAAAAGCACCAGGAGTAATTGGCTCATTTCAGAACCATCATCATCAATAAAAACATTTTTTTTAAATATATATATATATATATATATATATATACAACTTATCATTAAACATTTAATAATTAACTTACTTTTATATTATTGATTCTCATTTTTATCAATTATTTTAATGATTTTGCTTTTTCCCTTTCAATCGTAGATTTTATATAATTTAAAAATCAGCAGAAAAATTATTTCTCCACCATTAATTAGCGTTAACATTTTTTTTTATCTTTACTGACATTTAAAAGGCATTAATTCTATTGACTGTAGTTTACACACATCCAGACATACCAAATATAACCTGTGATGTTGTTATATGTTAATTCTCATGCAAAAAAAAAATATAACTAATTATTATTTTTTTTTAATTATTACTTGCAACATTAAACATGCAACAATTAACTTAATTTTATATTATTGATTCATTTATATATATATATATATATATATATATATATATATAAAAATAAATCTTTAAAGATTTAAAGATTTCTTTTCCACAAAACACTAGACATTGATTGTGGTGTTATTGTGTTAATTCCTATGCACCAGTTTGACAGAGGATAAAAAAAAATAGGATAATAACAACACTTTAAAATCTTCACTGAATGGACTCATCAAATCCAATACAGGATGCAGTTAGGCTAAAAATATCTCCCTGCTTGAAATGAAAAGATGAAGTTTACACACTAATTGTGCTTATTACCTGTACAGTTAAAATTGCAAGATGGTTACCTTCCAGTTGTTGTTTTTTTCTTTCTTTCTCTCTCTGTCTTGCTCTAACCATGTGTTTTATATAACACATTTTGTTTTAATTTTGTGCTTTATATGTGTGTATATATATATATATATATATATAAAATACAGGGATAGAGTAAGAGAGAGATGGAAAGAGAGAGAGAAAAGAAATCTAGAAGGTAACCATCTTGAAAAAATACATACATACATACATACATACATACATACATGCATACATGCACACATACATACATACATACATATATATTTATATGCATATGTATATGTATATATGTATATGTATATAAAACAAAGTTAAAACAAAATTCAGGTATTCTACACAGACAATTTTCTTTTTTACTGAGTTTTTAAATAATTTTAAGAGTTTTTAAGAACTGAATAATTTAGATTACTCTATTAGGCAAAGCAATTATTGCACATGAAAGGACACTTGAGTAATTTAACAGACAATGTTTTTAAAACAGAATAACTTAAGAAAAACTTATGTTCTGCGTTCTATAAAAAAACAATAAAAAAAACAAAACAATCTGCAGTTAAAGATTATTTCTGACGCAGTTTTCAAAGGAAATCTGCCAAGTTTTTTTCATTAGCAGCAAATTATCTCTTGTTTATATCCCATCAACACACACACACACACACACACACACACACACACACACACACACACACGCACGCACACATACATGTTTGTGTGGGTGTGTATGAATGTGTTGGTTTATACTGTTTGTTAAATATATATACATGGTTAAATATATATGTATAACACAGATAGATAGACAGATGTAGATAGTTAGATAGATCGATTGTTATATATCAGTTATAATCAGATTGTCATCACAATTAACACTATTAACATATTATTATAGAGAAGGTAAATACTCATTAATTATCATACAAACATTACTTCAAATATTACTATCCTGTCTCTCATAATTCTGTAGAGATTTTTACACAAGAGTTAATTCAAACACACAGCTCAAAAATTACCACCTTGTCTCTGATAATTCAGTGTTTATATATTCATACTGAGGTGTTGTTAAACACATACCAATTCAAATATACAACTCAGTTACTATCATGCAGTCTTTAGTAATTCAATATATATTTTTACATTTAAATTTCATTAAGCATTCATTAATTCAATCATCACTAGTACTTAATTGCATTGTTTTATACGGAGGTGTTGCTAAATACAGATTAATTCAAACAGACAGCTCAATTACTATCATGTTGTCTTTAGTAATTTGGTATATATTTTTATACCGAGGCACTGTTAAACACTCACTAAGTCAAATATATCACTCAATTACTGTCACGCGGTCTTCAGTAATTCAGCACATATTCTCATACTGAAATGCTGTTAAACACTCGTTAAGTCAAATTAATAACCCAACTGTTACTGTTAACACATGATCAGCAAGAGAACCAAAGGGGAATGCAAACACACACACACACACACATCTCTATTAGACACATACTGTGATTTTCAAATTACATTTCGGGGGCCCATAATTCTGATTAACTGGCAGAAAAAACATCGCACTGCACTGCAAGGACTGGCCCATTTCTCATTTCTCCCCTGCTGTTCCCACTGTAGACACTTTTAATGAGCGGAGTTAATGAATCATTTCGAACAAGGTGTCAGATGCTGAACGGTGTTTTGAAAAGATTTCTAAAGGTGTCATGAGGCTTGACTTTATGTCTTGGTGAGAGCTGGCTGGAGTGTGCTGTACAGACAGGGAGTCCACGCAATACAAAAGGTGGTTGACATGCAAAAGAAAGGGATAACACGCAATAGAGAAGGGTGGGTAACATGCAATGCAAAAAGAGGTAGTGTAGAATATAAAAAAGAAGCACATACAACTAGCTGGTGTTATATGTTAATTTTTCCACCTAATATTCCAAAATAATGAGAACAAAAACATGGACAAGACTATAGTCATTAAGCTATATTCTTTTATGTACATTTTATATTTATATATACAAATGTACACCTCACATATGCACATATATGTATATACATACAAACATACATACATACATACACATTACATACAAACATACATACATACACATTACATACTAACATACATACATACATACATACATACACATAAACAAATATAATGCTTGCATACACATACCCAGACACACACATTCACTGAACTAATAACCTACAAATGAACAGACACAACATGAACATTTAATAAACAAAAAAGTTCATTAAAATGTAGATTAGCCTCAATTTTCATTGTCACAACTGAGTTTTCAACACAATAAACCCATTTAAGCTTATGATCTACAGCAACATGTGCTACACAGCATAAACTGTCGTTTTCATCAGTGTGACACAGCGAGTAAATGAAATCAACTGCTGCAGTATACTGATTAACATTATTTATACCTCGGCTATTTGTTTTATAATAGGTTATCACATTCTTAAAATCAAATATATCATATTACATATCACACACACACACAAACACACACACACACACACACACACACACACACTCAACACACACACACATATGTGGTTTTTTTGTAAGATGGTTGAATGCATGGGAGTTTTTGTGTGTTAATATGGACTTATAGAATGTGCATGGATGTCTGTGTGTATACAGGGGTGTGTGTGTGTGTGTGTGTACTTGTGCATGTGTGTGTGTGTACATACATGTGTGTGAATGACATAGTATAGAATATTTTGGAATATAAAGCAATAACAGGATCTAAGTCTAAACATGAATTCCATTTATATTTCGTATACAGCTCATACACACAGTCTGCAGGATGTGATATCTTAATAAATTTTGTTCATGAAAGTTTGTGAACCTCACAAACCTTTTTTTTTCCTCTGGTGAGCACCACTTCAACCTCTCAAACACACTGATGTTTCCCCAGCCCCAAATGCCACAGAGTGACACAGGCTTATTAGATGTTAACACATTCAGAATGTTTACAAGACCCATGCAGTCACATTTATTAACATATTTCATAAAACAAGTCATATTTTATTTAACAGTTAACTTATTTTGCGTGATAGGATTTTTTGGCTATTTGACATTAATGGGTTCTGAAAAATTTAGTTTTTAATACATCATATTCAGAGTGCTGTATGTTAGGAATCACTGATATATGTCAAACTATCTGAAAACTTTCTTGGATGGTTGAAGAACAGTTTGAATTTCGGAGCTTTTTAGATAGGGAAGTTTCATTCTGTAGGTACTGTATGTATGTATGTATAGTAGATATGTCTGTCTGTATGTATACATGACCACCCACACACATACACACAAACACACACACACACATACACACAAACACACACACACATAATAATACTAGTTGTACAGTATATCCATAAATAGTCTAAACTTTAAACCAATCTTTAGCATCATAAACAATAATTATATAACCTTTAAAACTGATTTAAAAAACAACCAAAAACAGCAACAAATGAACAATAAATAATTTTGTCTAAAAATCAATCATCCAATCAAGTGACTAAATAATCAATACTCTAACATTACAACTGTCATCAATATTTGATTAGTAAATCAGACCACGCATAAGACACTGTTTGGCAACAGTTAATAGGCTATTTCAGGATTAATACTACAGAAAAATTGATTCATTCTGCCATGCTCAGTGTTAGGATTTTTTTGTGTTTCAGTAATGTCACATCACCATTTGTGTAAAGCACAGTACAAAAAACACAACAGGAAAAAAAAAAAAAACAAAAAAAAAAAAATTGATTAGGAAAATAAACCCTAACAACTGACACACACACACACACACACACACACACACACACACACACACACACACACACACACACACAGACACACACACATGCACACACACACAAAACTATATACACACATATATAATTCACATACCATCACACACACATATATATATACACTAACAGAAACACAGATATACATAAATACATATAAACATACATATACACATACGCATACATAATCACACACATGAATATAGATACACACATATATAAGTATCTTTTCTGTCAGTTAATTCACACACACACACTCATACATGTATCTATATATACACACATGCAGAATATATACATATATATGTATACACACACACACACACACACACACACACACACACAGACACCTAAACACAGATAACAATTAGGCTTATTACAAAAAGCATGGTGAATAATTAACCAGCTCATCTCTGTGCTCATAATCACCTAGAAAATCAACCACTAATTACTTACTGCAAAGCATCCACCAGCTTGACTAGCAAATCTGAGGAAGGAAAAACATCCACTGCAGTCCCACGCACACACACACACACACCCACACACACCCACAGCAACCCCTCCCTGACAAACACACCCAGTTCATGGACACTGGCATGAATATTGTATAACCCAGTACTCTAATCCCCATAAATAAGTGATGCTGCCAATTCCCAGTTCTAATTATCAATCTCATTCATTATTTCCCACCAGTTTTGTTTTGATCCGTCCAGTGATAAAATGCAATTGCTCAAATTTGAGTAGATTAGGAGAGACGGATACTTTTGTTTTGATTCTCTGATTACTCAAATTTGACTAGATTGCATGTAGCTTTATTTTCACGTAATTGCTCAATTTTGAGTAGTTTGTGAGGCACAGTTTTGTACTGAACCTGTGGTAAAATGCATACATACATACATACATACATACACACTGCTCAGATTTGACTTGATTACAAGAACGTAGATAGTTTCGTTTTGATATCTTCAGTTATAAAATGCAATCGCTCAAATCTGAGAACAGATACATCTTCTAGAGAATTTAATCAGATATTTTTTTTCTAAAAGAAATTATTCTGATAACAAAAAATTATTTCTAGAAAATAATGAATCAGGTGACACTTAAATTATTTTTTTTTCATTTTACTTTTGTTATTTTATTCTGAAATTTTGTGCTAACTGAAGAACAAACATCTAATATTAATCTTATTTTAATTTTATTTTCAATTTGCTTTGCAAAGCTCCATTTCTAATGCTACTAACATTTCTGCTTATTTTTAACTGTTCTTATTTTAACTGGTTTTTTTTTTTTCATTCTACTTTATGAATTTCTTATTGAAAACATCATTCAACTGTATATTCTTTACCTGTTTTTTTTTTTTAAATTTTATTTATATTTTATAACATATACAATAACCTCTCTTTGCCCTGTATGTGATAAATCAAATCGAGACCTCTTACATCCAAGTCAACTTCACATCATTGATTAAGTCATTAGATTCCTGTTCTTATGTCATCTTCCTCTGCAGCTATTGTCAAATTATCTTAAAGGTCAGTTCTTAGAGTTTTGACTTTGAGCTATGCACTGAGTCTAAACAGTTTTTATCACACACACACACACACACACACACACACAGACATATTCACACACACACACACCTGCACACACACACACACACACACACACATACACATGCACATGTATACATGTGCATCAATCCCAGCTTGTACCTCACATTACATTTTTGACAACTAAGGTATGTGTTTCCCTGCACACAAATACACAGCCACATCCTTACATACAGTCTCATCAATCTCACATTAAATTTTAAACCTATAAGGTATGTGTGTCCCTGCAAAAAAAAAAAAATGGTTTCCCTTCTGATCAGGAGGACTGAACCTACAACCTACCACATTTCATGGACGTGTTGTAACCTTTAAAGAACAGCCCTTTTCATTCACATTCCAGAGAAATTTTACAATTTTAAAAAAAAAAATCTCAGAAATAAAAAAAAAAAAAAAACAAAGTAAAAGCCAAAACAACAAAACAGTTCAATATTGATTGACGACACTAACTTATTTTAAGTACAAAAAGAGGAAATTCTGAGTTATAAAAAGACGACAGTTTGTCAAGATACATCAAGCTTTGTATAGGCCACACTAATTTAATCACCGGTGACAAATAATGGCTGCCTGAAAAAAAAAGAACCTAAGTGTCGGTTAATATGTCACCACTGACAAGTAACAAATAATTGATACAATTAACCTCTATTTAACTTGTGCAAATTTCATTGAGCTTTGCCCAGCACATGTGCACTTTAAGAAACAAATCTGGTTTCTGCTATGTTTAGCTGAAATAATTCTTTAAATTACTAGTCAAATTTTTTATCATTTATTTTTTTTTTTAAAAAGGACAGTGTTCATGAGACAACAAGGTTGTGCTTTAATAATTTCCTTTTTCGTGATGACTTTCTTCGTGTCTTTTTTAAAACACAAACAACATCTGGTTAATAATGACTGGTTTGTCATAATTACATTCAAGATGGCTGACCAGCATGTATAGTTAATGATCAGTAAAAAGGAAATGATCAATTTCCATTCTGAATAATATATAGTTGTGCTTTCATATCCAGAGACATGCACAGACAGAAAGACATACAGACTTACAGACAGATGTGTCATCAGTGGTGAAAAAAAAAAAAATGAAGGACATCAATAATTATAATAATAAGTTTTCTCTTTTAGTATGAAAACAACTACATGCATATGTGTCTATGTATGTTTCTATGTATGTATGTATGTATGTATGTATGTATGTATGTATGTATGTATGTACGTATGTATGTATGTACGTATATATGCTTGTATGTATGTATGCTTGTATGTATATATGTATGTAAGCATTTTGTATGTACACATACATATACACACAAACAAATTTATACACACACAAACACACACACACACAGATACACACACATGTATATATCAAAGAACATTTACACAACATTTAAAACTGAAATTTCTTTCACAACAGATCAAATTAATCACGAAAAAAAATTCCCATTTCCACTATTTGTCCCTAATGTACGGCAAGTCTAACAGAAGTAAATCCCAATACCAGACAGATATCAAAGTTTATCCCACCCAGTGAAATCACACAATTAACTGCCAGACAGCGAGATGGATTAAAACCACAAATGTGTGCCGAGATTCTCGTGTAGGAATTAAAAAACAATCCTGATGAGAAAATGTGATAACATGATGACTGCGACCTTTCGTTTAATTCTTCCCAGACATCAAAAAAAAAATATAATAATAATAATAAAATTTGTATCAACATTACTGAAGACGTAAATAGTTTAAATAGTAGTTACTAATGAAAAACATCTGATTACGAAGCCTTGGTAATGTTTTTTTTTTTTTTTTTTTTTTTTTTTTATAGTAAAAGCCTTAAAAACATTTCTGCTGATGAGTTTTTTTTATAATCTGATATGAAGAAGGTTGTTTTAAGGGTGAATCAAACCCTATAAAGTTGAACTAAAATAAGGGGAGATATTTACAAATCCAAACTGTTCCGACTGAATATGAATCCGTTTTTCATATTTCTGCTTCATAATCCCAAAACTTTATAATGAAATAAAATGATTAATTGTTATGAACAGTTATTACTGATTAAAAGTAAAAATTTGTCTTTCTTTCTTTCTTTATTTTTTTCTTCACACACACACACACACACACACACACACACATACACACATACAAGTGACACACAATATACTCTTTTATTAATTAGCAGCAAGGTGTCACCTGATAAAAATACTGGTAGGATATCTATAACAAGGCAGGATATTAATTCTGTTTTATTATAACACAGATCTCCTGATTATAATAGCTCTCGTGACATTTCTGGTCTATTTTAAAAATTATTAATTTAGTTATATGTGAAATTATCTCTGTTATATACACCCACAAACCTTTAAACAAAAAAAGAGATGAATAGATCTGACATCTAAGTTTGGTAGATATTTTTTTCTCTTTCAATTAGAATTTTTTTTTATTTTCATACCTAGTCCTTTTGAGGATGCAATGTCAAAGGGAGAGAATGAGAAAGCATGAGAAAGAACAATGAAAAAAAAAAAAAAAACCCCAGAATGAATGAGAAAATAGCTGGAAATAATAAAAGTCTCTTAAGACATGTTCAGAAAGATCTGATATTTAGGTGCTCTGATTCAGTAATATATTATTTAAAAATAATAATCTGCTATAGACCAAAAATAATAACAGGACAGAAAAAATCCCATCTCAAACTACTTCTGTTTTTCTTTTCTTTTTTTAACCAAGGAAGCCAATCGTTTCAGAGGACAGAAACGATAACTCTTTTTATTACAGCAGCAAGGATTATTTTTTAACACTGCAGCAAAGATGCTTTTTCAGAATAGCCAAAACAAAAACAATTTTAGTAAAAAAAAATATGGTCCTTTTAAACTTGGCACCAAAGACACAGTTATGTATTGTCAATACCACTGTTTGCTGCAAATATAGAATATTTTAATTTTTTACAGATACAGTTTAAAAATACATTTTTCAGTGTCTGCACTTTTAAAAAAAACCAGGCTCCAAGATAATGAAAGAAAGTTTCTGGTTTATAATATCGTCGCTTCAGACACTGCACCTAATTGAATTAAAAATAATTTCGGACATAGAAAAACGAAGACCAAGGATTACGGAGGAAAAACTCATTCTTATCATTACAATCCTTCTGTTTAGTCTGGGATGGCAAAGAGTTTTAATGATAAATCAGTACACACCAGTGCCCACTGATAGCCTCTTTAAGAAGCCAAAGAAGCCACAAAACTGCTTAATTTCCTACATCAACAATGTCTAATATATGGGTTTGTGAGCAAAATAACCCTGATTACGATCTCTACCCCTACTGGGTCAGAGGAGATGATCCTTCTATGGTCCTTCTCCAAACAGTTTGTCCAGCGAGCACATTCAGGAAGCAAACAAAATTAATTTTCGAACAGATAAACACAAATAACGGCCTAATGCAATTAATCATGGTAAATATTTTAAGCCAACAACACACAAGCAGGATGGGCATGGCATGGACTGTCAATATTTCTTGTGTGTCTGTGAGAGACGGAAAAGAGGACAGTTTGAAAACATTGACAGTTCATTTTTCGCCAGTTCAAATTTGTGTGTGTGTGTGTGTGTGTGTGTGTGTGTGTGTGTGTGACGTTGGCTTGATCAATAATCGAAAGTCTTTTATAGACCACTTGAAAAGATCAGTGAAATTTGCCTGAGATGAACAGCTTGTAGCTAAAAATCAACTCGGACTTCTTAAACCAATTTCTGCCTGCTCGTTTGGTGATGCCGTAACCGAATTGCAGCTTGCCTCAACACCGGCTTATAATGGAGAGGTTAGTCTACTCATAAACAAACCATTTATTGGTTTATACCTTTAGGCTTTCTCTCTGGATGGTTGATTTTTTTTTTTTTTTTTTTTTGGTGAATAAACATTTTGTGGTATGCTAGATTGAAGAGAACTGAGTTTTAAAAAAATCCACTGGAATGAAAAGATGGATAAAGAAAAAAAAGAAAAGAAGGTTAAAAGACCCACTTAAAATGCAATAGAAAAAAGAAAAGTGATTACAGACAAAGTAAATTCTTTTCAGCAGCAAGAAAATAACACAGCAAGTATTTGGTGTGAGATAAAATTAAGAAGATTAAATCAGAATTTATTGTTGAAGATCATCCCAACATACAGCAACTGATTTTGAAAACATATAAGAATATTAATGAAAATGAGATAAACCATGATAATCAAAGGATGATGATGATGATGATGGTATCTCCAATCATTGCATAATACTTGGATCCAACATAGCTGAATTTAAAAAAAAAAAAAAGATGAATGTAAAAAAAATGCTACTCTATATAATTTTAAAAAAAATCAGAAAACACAAATCATTCTTCATCTGGTATAAAATGTTATTTCTAAATAATTTCCTTTCCTGCTAAATAAATTAGTTATCAAAACTACCATATATATTTTACAAGTAGTTTAAAAGACTTGAAAAACATATATTTTCAACTGAAATAATATTATTTCAAATCTAATATTATCATACTTACTTATCTTCCTATGTTTTCTCTGAATTGTTTGTTGCGTGTCAAATTCAGACAATTTTAATTTTAATTTAATTTTAGATTTTTTTTCCTTTTTTTTTATTTTTTTTATGCCTGATAAAAATACTGGTAGGATATCTATAACAAGGCTGGAAATTAATTCTGTTTTATTATAACACAGATCTCCTGATTATAATAGCTCTCATGACATTTCTGGTCGATTTAAAAAAAAATTAATTTAGTCATATGTGAAATTATCTCTGTTATATACACCTCCAAACCTTTAAACAAAAAAAAGATGAATAGATCTGACATCTAAGTTTGGTAGATATTTTTTCTCTTTAATTTATAACTTTTTTTAATAATCATGCTTACTTCTTATGAGGATACAAGCACAGAGGGAGAGAATTAGAGAAAACAAAAAATGAAAAAAAATCCCAGAATGAATGAGACAAAGAGAAAGAGAAGGACAAAGACAGAAAAGAGAGAGACATGAAAGACAGACAGGCAGACTGACAGGACATAACAACAGACAGAAAAGTAAACACATAAAAATACAGACAGAGAGATAATTAGACAGAGACAGAATAAATAGATAGACAGATGGATTGATGGATGGATAAATGGATAAATAAATGGATGGATAGATTAATGGATGGATGATCAGATAGATGAATAGATTAACAGAAAGAAACATAACGGATGGAAAACCAGATGGAACAGATACATTGACAAAAGAGATAGACAAAAAAAACAAAAATAACTAATGGAATGCTTCATTAATATTTCTGGGTATTGTTTTTATGAAAGATAAAAATACAATTGTGGAATAAAAATTCATCCATGATTAGCTGACAACTGCCTTGTACCAGAATAAGTAAATCAATAAGATTCTCATTCAGATATCAAAGACTAACAAGGGAGGAAAGAAAATTGTGTTATTTAATGAATGCAATCAACACAGTTTTAATGTTAGGATGTACGCTTATATAATGTGGCTTAATGACCATAATTATTGAGGAATCATGTTGGTGCCTTGAACTTCACAAATTATTATTATCATCATCATTGTCATTATCAAGAGGCTCTTTGATAAACTAGATGTAGGGCACTAGCTAGATTAGGAAAAAGCCTGGTGGGCATTTATTTTCTGTGAACCTTCATCCTAAAGCCTTAAATTATTAAAGACAAAATGCCACTATATACCAATCTTAAGACCAACAGCTGAAAAACAATTCCATGATGTACCAATATTAGATACAATGGCTTAGATACATTTTCAAATATGTACCAATTTTAAAGTCAATGGCTTAGGTACAATTCAAATATGTACCAAACTTACACACAAAGGTTTAGATAGAATTCAAATATGTACCAATCATAAACCCAATGGCTTAGATACAATTCAAATATGTACTATACTTAAAGCCAATGACAGATACAATACCATTATGTACCTATCTTGAATCCTGTGGCTGAAAAGCAATTCCCCACATTATGTACTAGTCTTAGGGGCCAATATATAATTCCTAAAGACAGTGGTCTTAGGATCACTGGCAAAGATAAGTTCAGTGAGTCCTAGTCTTTTTAAGACAAACGGTTGAGATGCACATGTGTGTAGCTGAAATCAGTGACTTTTTGTTCAGTGTCAGCATGATTAGCTAAGTCTACATGTCAGAGCGTGCTGTATCAAGATCTGATGAATTATTCCACAAAGTAAATGGTGAGCAGGAATCTGAGATGTAAATATGTAAATCAAGCCAGGCCTGTTTGATATTCTGTACAATCAATCAAAAGAAATAAACGGTTTGTTTTCCGCCAGCAGTTTTATTAAACTGCTAGTCAACAGCTCTCTGTATGATTTCCGTCTGTAACCAAGACAATGATATGAAATGATGAATAATAATTATTTAAAAAAAAAAAAAAAAAGAGAGAAGACAAATTGAGTTCACTGCATGAGCTAAAAAAAAAAAAAGAAGGAAGTATTTGTTCAAGCATAGATGTATTTAAGAAATGGTGAATATTAATTCTGAGTGTTGAAGGTTATGGCATCTACAGCCAAATGAAATCTTTAGAACAAATTAGATTTATGGACTGATTTTCAAAATGATTCCTAATCTGAACTGTTAGAGTAACTGAATTTTTGTACATAATGCCATTACACTAATGTTTTTGGCTTCTTTATACCATCGCCTCATGTTATTCAAAAACTTAGGTCAGAGGTCAGCAACCTTCATCTGCTGAAGGTCAAGAGGTTATGTCTATCAGCAGATGGTAGAAGTTTTACATCTAATAAATAAAAAGGGTCCAGATGGATTTGATATGTTATTTCATTTTGAGACTGATATCACCCCTACACCCTGATCAAATGATATCATGATATCACCCCTTTATCCTGATCAAATGATATTCTGATATCACCTCTGCATCCTGATCTAATTATATCCTTATATCACCCCTAACTTCTGATCTAATGACATCCTGGTATCACCCCTATGTCATGATCTAATGATATCCTGATATCACCCCTATTTCATGATCTAATGATATCCTGATATCACCCCTATGTCATGATTAAATGATATCCTAACATCACCCCTATATCCTGATTAAATGATATCCTGATATCACCCCTATATCCTGATTAAATGATATCCTGATATCACCCCTATATCCTGCTCCAACGATAACCCGATCTTATGAAACCGTAAAAACCCACGAACAAAATCAATAAGACAATAAAAAATTCAACAATAACAAATAGAAATCACTTTCACAGAACATCAGCATAAAAAAAAAACCTAACAGCAGGAGATGATATTCTTTTAATCCAGGGGACTAAACAAACAGTAATAGAACATGGCACGTAAATCCAGTCATACAGTAAAGCTGCATATACGATCATCCCTGGCGGGTCCCTAGGGATCGAGGTAGAATCAAGATTACTCGCAAGGCAGCTGGTGTGTTGGAGTTAAATAGAGGGCAGGAAAACAATCAGCGAGCACATCAAATGAAACTGGATCTGGTAAATGCTATAATCAGAGATGACACTGTGATAGATAGGATGCAATTTTGTTGTATGTTATTGCACTATCTCTTTTATTTATGACGTTGATGAATTAACATAATGCCATGGTATACTGCTGATGTTGGTTGTTTGTGTGTGTGTGTGAGTGTGTGCACACAGCAGAAGTGGGTGATAAAATTTTTGTTGTGTGAATGTGTTTGTGTGTGTGTGTGTGTGTTTTAGATGTGTGAGGATAAAAAGGGAAAGAAGAAAAAAGTGTCTACAGTATAATATTATGTCGTGACTGTGTGTGTGCATGTGTGTGTGTGTGTGTGTGTGTGTTTATATATATATATATACACACACACATTTTACTGTTTTTATAGCAGCTTTTCTATACTAAGTTAGTTCAAATCGGCTTTACAGTCTAAACTAATAAACTAAAATATAAAAAGACATGGACTTAAACATATTAAAACAAATGTAAACATAATGGTGAACATGTTAAAATGGTGTCAAAAATAAATGAGTCACATTTATAAATAATAAACGGACTAGCTTGTACATTTTAAAAGTAGAAAAATAAATCATAACTATATATCAACAAAATTGTTTTGAAAGAAATGAATGTTTATATATATATGTGTGTGTATGAGTATGTATGTGTGTGTGTGTGCATGTGTGTGTGTGTGTAATATGTGTGTGTGTGAGTATGTATGTTTGTGTGTGTATGTGTGTGTGTGTGTGTGTGTGTGTGAAGACAGAGAGACAGACAGAGACAAAGACAAAGGCAATAACAGAGAGAGACAGATATAAGGGTACTGGTCAAGTCATATATCATTTCCAGATAACTGTACCTAGCTAATGGATTGGTCCCAGATAAACACTATATTTCAGTCTAAACTCATAATTTACTTCTACCTGTTCAGTAAGAAAACATTTTACTTAATATGCCTTTTAGCAGTTTAAGCAAACAAAAGAAATTAATGAAACAAATTTTTTTTAAATCCAGAAATTAAATGAAATAAATCATTTCTGAATAATGAATAATAAAATTTATTTATTTTTTGCAGTCCAAAAAAAATTAAAAATAAATAAATAAATAAAAATTCTTTTTTTCTTATTCATGTCCATCCAGATGTTTAATTTTCCAGTGTTTTTCGCTCTGTGTTTCATTTCCATTGTAAAACAGACAAAAGCATTAGTTACAGTAATCTCACAGAATCAACACATTAAGTGAAATAATTCCTTTCCATTTGGAAACATTATGACAGCGATAAAAGAGAAAATCAAATCAAAATGGGTGTACTGAAATTGAAATGACTGTTGTAACTAACAATTCACAATTGTAAATAATTCCATATTACAAATGATGCCAAAAATCTTCAACATAAATTTTCTTTTCGTTTTTCCCTCCAGTTTTTGTCATGATAATAAAATTGAAGTTTGATATAAATTTAGATTAGTGTTGTTTGTTGAAATAAGGACAATAGTCTTGGTTACAAAATTTAATTACAATTTTTGTTTATTATAAATGTCAACAAAAGGTTTTGAAATAAATTTGAATTCTTTTCTTTTCTTTTTGTTAGCTATATGATGGACACCCTTGAAATGAATTTTAATTATTTTTTTAAAATATTTTTGTTAGAAATATGAGCAAATCTTGAAATGTATTCCACACACACACACACACACACACACAGACACAGACAAACATTCATCCATTCATACATAGAAACTAATACAATTACATATTTAATTTTTTTCTCATGGTGATGAACAAATGCCTTTTTTTTTTTTTATAATAACGTTTCTACTTTTTAATTTTATATAAAACAAGAACAATGAGTGCCAATATAAATTTGAAACTGGAGAATCACTTTAAAGCATTAAAAACCTCAAGAGAGACAGGAAACAGTCACAAGTTAAAAGTTGTGACTCATTCACCTTCTATCAATAATTGATTAACAGACCTGTCAAGGGGAATAACCCTTTCTCTTAATCATTCCAAGTTAAAAGCGAAAATGTTGATTGTTTTTCCCGTTACAACCAGATAGCAACTGAATTATTTTCTTATCTTTCCATTAATGACCATACTCAATTAGCAACGTGGTCCCAAACCTGGGCCATAAAAACTTCAAATACCAAAAAGTAAGGGTTCTATAAACTGCAATCTCTTGTTGACAATATAATTGCTTTTTTTCTGGCAAACGATTGAAAAATTAACAGGCAGAAAGTTTTTAGCACAATTACCAAATGTGTAATAAATGTTAATATGTCACGGTCATGATGTAGTTTGGAGTGAACTAAGAACGTTAATCAGATGTGACTCATTTCGTCACAGTTTCCACTGTTAAACTGTTAAGTCTGTTAATGAACAAGCCTGTTGTGGATATACAGTTCAAAACAAATAGAAAGAATGAATGTTTAATGAGACCCCAGGATGAAAAGCTGACCAGCTGTTAGGTGTCATATGGAGCTGTGAAACTTTGTTAATATATTATTTTCAAAAGTTTATAAAACATCGTGCAAAGAGCTCTGCAAAATATAATCAATGCATTTGAATGAAATTTTTAATTTTTGATAAGAATGTCAATAAAAGATTTGGGTGGATTCTGAAGAACTGCATCACACCATGTCTGCCAAATAGGATATATAATTCAGTACAGGAAAAGTTTCCACAAGCCATTAAGCTACAAACTGATAAAAAAGCATGACTTTCATATTAAGGACTGTTAATGTTTTTATATACACTGGCAGAAATATGTTATTACTCCAAAGCATTCACACTTTTTCATTGGCATAAAATTCAAATTTAGCTGCAGGAATTTTCAGTACACTTACTGAATGTGTAATAAATATTAATATGTCACGGTCATGATCTAAATTGGAATGAACTAAGAATGTAAATTAGATGCAACTCATTACTACACTGAGTCATCTTCCAGCAGTGAAAAGCTACTACTGCAAAAACCTGCCAGACATGGATACATCGTTTGGTACAGGGCAAGTTTTAATGTGCTAGTAGCTCGAGCTGATAAAATGCACAACTTCCATATGCACTCAATTAAAACTTCAGATAGTTTAGTTTATGCGCTAACAGTCCATAAACTACTGCAAAGCATGGCTTTCTTTGGCATACAGAATACAATTCATATAATTATGAGGAAGTTTTAATGTTCTAATAAGCAGTAAGATTTCTTTATCAAGCGTATGCAGCTAGTGTAATAAAATTTGGTATTTCACAGATGATGTATCATATTCTTTTTGCATATGAAAAATACATAAAAAAATATATATATATATATACATAAGCCTGCATACATACACTACACACATGATATAATTTTTTATGTATTTTTCATATGCAAAAAGAATATTATACATCATCTGTGTGTATGTGTATTTGTGTGTGTGTCTGTGTGTGTGTGTGTGGGGTGTAAGCATGCATGTATGCACATTCCAATTTTACATCATCCAATGTGTAATGTAACTATGACTTTAAATTAATTATACTGGATTTTTAATATTATTATATTGTCACCTGTTTTGAAGCACTTGTTGGAATGAGAAATTACCCTTTTGGGTGAAATCAAAATAGAATAGTGTTGCAGCCTCTTTTATATGTTCCAGACACAGCTTCTACAAATACAGCAGTCTATTTTCTCTATTTCAGATAGTGATCACAGAATAATGACAGTGTTTGAGATAATGTTGTTGATGGTGATGATAATGACAGTGGCTGGGATAATGGTGTTGATGGTGATGTTAATGATGATGGTTACGATGTAGACAGTGGTACTAACTGCATGCATTACATGTGAATTTAACTTAAGACTTTTGAAATAGATGTTGATCCTATAGGGATTTTTTTTTTTTTGTTTTGTTTTGTTTTGGTAGCATTAAAATCATAAAAGAACTTTATTTACTAAATGAAAATAGGACTGAAGATCACTTACAAACCAATCCATAATTCATGAATATTTTAAAAATTTTATTTATAAATATTTTATCAGTTTGTGAATTTGTTTTCATTTATATGATTTTTCAAACTATTACAACAAACTTTGTTATTTAACTCTAAAATAATCTATTGAAAATGTCTACTTGTCTGTCATTTAGTCCATTTATCTGTTAAACAGGAGAAACAAATCATGATGTTTTTGTGTATTTTATGTCTTCTGTGTGTGTGTGTGTTATGTCTGAAAAAGCTAGCTTTTTTTCTCTTTTTTTTATCCTTGGTTCTATTATTATTAATTTTTTTTTTTAACCATATTCAGTTTCCATTTACTAAATGATTTTACTCTGTGACAAACTTCTACTAATATTTCCTTCATCCCTGGAGAAAACCCTTATGTAGATCACACACACACACACACACACACACACAAACACACACACACACAAACAAAAGCATTCCCCAATGCAGCATGCACATAATAAATTGCTTTCTAAGCATTCTGACTCTGACACTGGTGGATATTAAACAATTTTGCCAATGTTATTTCATATCTGATTTCTCCCCCTTATCAATTTACAGTCCCTCAAGCAGCCAAGGGTCAGAGAAGAGTTCCATTTTCCTGATTACTGACACAAGGAGAGCTGAGAGTTCAGGAGAGGTGGCAAAGAGGAGATGTCAGACAACAGTTATTTCTGTCAATATGTTGAGATTTTGTTTCTTAATGATATGTAATATGTCATAGAGAGATAATGGTGAAATAATTAATCTGGTAATAAAAAAAAAAATTAAAAATTAAAATAATAATAATAATAATAATAATAATAATAATCAGAAAATAAAAATTGGAATGTAATTTAAGATATTGCATTTCATAGGGAAGGGGATTTTATTTTATTTCTTTTTTTATTTTTATTTTTTTTGATGTGTGAAGCAAAGGGCTTTTGTTGACTGGATATTGATAGTCAACATTGAAAACATTTTGTTGGGTTTTTTGGGGGATACATTTTTTAATATTACTTAATGCCGAAGACAACAGTATAATAAGTTATTTTTTTTATAAGTGTTTTCTGACTTATTTGTTTGCTTGTTTATTTGTTTGTTTATTCATTCATATATTTATTTGCTTGTTTATTTATTTATTAAATTTTGGAAGTTCATTGTATGTTTATTTTTTTGTATTTATCTCTAGATTAAATTTTGTACCTTACACTTTAATTCTTTTGCAACTCAAAATCACATTTTTGTCTTAAATCCTATGACTTTAGTATAATCAGTTCCATATTATATTGTTATAATAAAGTAAGGAATATTATAAACTATAAGTTATTTACTGTATATATATAAGGAATACAAAATAGACATACAAATGCACATACATACATACAAACATACACACATACACACATACATATATATATTTTTTTTTTTACAGGGAAATACAATTCTTATAAAAGCTATACACATATACACACACATACACATATACACACATACACAGATTCATATATACACACATATATGAAATTCTAATTATACACTACTGATAATCCAGTACCTGTTAACAATATATCTCTACCATCAAACCATCTTCATTATGTCTCTATCTTTAAACTCTTAGCATTATTTCTTCATGTCATCAAAGAACCAGTAGCAGCAGGTGATTGTATTTGGTAGACTATGCTAATGGCCCTTCACAACCCTCTCTGATTCTCACATGATTTTCTTGTCTCTTCTTCTCTGTCTTCGCAACCCTCTCTGATTCTCACATCATTTTCTTGTCTCTTCTTCTCTGTCTCATGGCAGTATTGTGTCATTATTTTCTGAGACAAGCTTGAAAAACGTTTAAGCACAGCCAATGAATGATTCATTCAGAAAGCTTCCTGTCTATGTAATATGTGACCCATCACCCTGAACCAGGTCTTAAGTCACATTTTGGCTGAGTGAAGTTATGAACAGAAGCTTCATTTTGATGCCTCATGCATCAGTCTATGACCATATCTGCTTAAATAAAAGTATTTAAAAAGTATTTTATGTATCTATGTATATCTGTCTGTGTGTGTGTGTGTTTAGAAATATATTTTCCCCACAAGGGTATTTTCTCGTTCCAACCAGAGCTCCATAACTGTTGTTCTATTTTTACCAAAGGTTGTGGTATGAACTTTTAATTTTACTGAAAGTTATATGTTTGAGGTCTTCAAAAGATTTTTTTCCTTTGACTCTTTATTTTTTGTCTCCAGCACCTTCTTTATTCTTTTCCATTGATTCCATAAATCTATAAATAATTACTGATTTACAAAGATCACTGGGTTAAAAACACAGGACAAACTGCAAATTAATTATTTTTATCATTCCCCTATGAATTTCCACTGCATTCATGTAGGGGATATCACCCTCTGGTGGGTGTTAAAAGATTCCTTTCTGCTGAATGACAAGAGTAACCCATGATGAAGCTAATGATGAAGCTAATGTCAGGTTTCTTTTCTCATAATGTCATCATCATCATGCAACAAACAAACAAACAAAAAAACCCCACAAATTCTTGTCTATTAATAACAGTTACTACTAAAATGAGTGAATGTGTCTTTAAACCAATGCTTATTTATTATTTTAAAACAAACAGCCAAACTTGTGTTCAAACAGTCTCTGCACTAGGTCAGTGGGTTTGTAAGGTCCTGACCTAGTGAGCCCAAATCTTTTCCTAATCTAGCTGCCGTTGGATGTAAGTCAAATCAGGACATTGACCACTGACCACTGTGCTGACCACTGCATATCAATGACAGGACAGACAGAGAATTATCCAATTCAGATTAGTTTCCTGACTGACTGAAGAAACCACCATTCTATCTTGAGCTAAAGTTGTTACTAATATTTGTTACTCTTTTGTGTAAAGTTATTACTATTTGTTGTAGTTTTTTCTGAAGTTATTATTATTATTTGTTCTATTGTAATCTGAAATAATTACTATTATTTTTTCAAGTTTTGTCTGAAGTTATTACTATTTTTTGTTCTATTTTTGTCTGAAGTTATTACTGTTATTTGTGGCATTTTTGACTGAAGTTATTACTATTTTTTGGTCTGTTTTTGTCTTATTATTTGTTCTACTCTAATCTGAACACATTACTATTATTTCTTCTATTTCTGTCTGAAGTCATTACAGACACTGGTTATATTTTTATCTACAGTTTTTATGATTATTATTATTATTATTTTGTTTTGCATTTTGTCTGATGATTTATTAAACAATTTTTTATCTTATTAGACAAGAATCTGTTGATGGAAAATTTTTTTCATAAATTCATGTTGATTCTGCAACAACGGTGTTTTTCTGATTTCACATCATGCTAGACACTGGTTATATTTTGTCTGGCATGATTAAGAGATTCAGTTAGTCCAGCAAGATGTGCATTCCTGATAATAACCAGATTTACTTATAAAAAATTCAAGTCACAATCATGTACATGATAAAATTTGATTTGGAAAAAATGGATAATAAGAGAGATAAAAAATTCTGCAACAGATGGTGATTTTGACAGGCTGATTTCACATCATGCTAGAGAGAGAGAGAGATTGCTTGTCTGGAGAGAGAGAGAGAGAGAGAGAGAGAGAGAGAGAGAGAGAGAGAGAGAGAGAGAGAGAGAGAGAGAGATAATAAGAGAGAAAGAAAGAGAGAGAGAGGGAGAATCATGAGATGAGAGATAAAGAGAGAGAGAGAGAGAAAGAGAGAAAAAATGGAGAGAGAAAGAGAGAGAAAGAAAGAAGAGAGAAAAGAGATGAGAGAGAGAGAGAGAGAGAGAAAGAGAGATGAGAGAGAGAGAGAAAGAGAGAGAGAGAGAGAGAGAGAGAGAGAGAGAGAGAGAGAGAGAGAGAGAGAGAGACAGGCAGGTATGAAAGGAGAAAAGAGAGTGGAGAATCAGTCAGTCTGTGTGTTGTGTGTTTTGTGTATGAGTGGGTGGGCACGAAAGAGAAAGAAGTAAAGAAGGAAAATTCATTTTAATAACAGTCTATTTAAAGTATACCTTATGATTATATTGCATTATATATGTGTAAATCTATATATACATAATGATAGAGAAGAAACCTGTTTCCGTTGCTTGATGGGTTATTATTTTTCAACAAGGGAGTCTTAGTGTGCACCTTCTCTTTGTTGGAAAAACTCATACAAAGGTCTTTGATAAACAAGTCTCAAAGCTTTGGCTGAACAGAAATCTGCACAGTGGGTACAATGAGGAGAGAAAGAGAGAGTTGGGGAAGGAGAGAGGGGAAAACAGAGTGGGAGAGAGAGAAAGGAGTAGAAAGTTGAGAGACTAAGTCTGTGTGAGAAAAGCTACAAGAAAGAGTGAGAGAATGAGACAGAGAAAGAAAGAAAGAGAGAGTGAGAGAATTCAAAAAACAACTTTCAGCAACTGGTTAAATTAGTTAAGAAGAAAAAAAAACTGTGATCATGATTATCATCAATATTATTTGAATTATAGTCACAATCTATTTTAAATTATTGTTGTAGTCAGCTTGAATTATAACTATGGTCTATTTAAATTATAGGTGTATTCAGTTTAAATTACCATCACTGTGAATTTAACATATAGTCTCTTTAATTAACTTAAACGACTTCTATTGCTTTTGTAATCACTACTTGCCATCTGACAAACAGTATTAACATGATGAAGAAATAACACCCACTGTCTTCAGACATGAATTTGGTGTGTTTTTGTGGATGGCCATACACTGTTTAACTAAATGACATTTTAGCATTAAACACATTTATTCAATGTCATGTTAAAAACAATTATTGAAGAGTGACTACTGTCTTGGATCTTTACAGAAATGATAAATTTCCATTGTCCTTGAGTTGTTCTCTGAGAATATTTTCTTTGGGGCATTAATAATAAAAAAATGAAAAAAAATGAAAAAAAATAAAAATATATATATATACTTCATATTAATTGTATTTCTTTTTCATATATTATTATTATTATTATTATTATTATTATTATTTTGCCATACACTTGATTCTTATCATAACATGCTTCTATTATAATTCCATTAATTCAGCTTGTGCATGAAATAGATTAATGCATCTGTTATTGATTTCCACAATTTACTGCAAAACGTTTACTTAAAAAGTGCACTTTGTAAGACCTTCGTCAATTAACAGACATATCCATGTACTCAGTGACCAGGTAAAAAAATCTCTTCATGACAATTAACGACTTGGCAATTACAGGTGTGTTTTCCTACCTGTGCAAAAAAGAGATGCAGCTGCAAGAAAAATATTTTAATTTTCTTCTTCATTCTGCGATTGAAGAATGATCAATAGCCATTTGCAGGAACTCACAGAATCATTGCCAGGATTCATCTTCACTGCTGTCTGCTGATTTTAAATCATCAGCAGATTAAACGGATACTGAAAATACTGACTGTGTTGTATTTTTAACAAATCCAATTATACAGAGTATGTTAATGGTCTTTCAAAAAAAAAAAAAAAAAAAAAAATAAAAATATGAAGACTTCATTTATTGTATATATATATATATGTATGTATGTATGTATGTATGTGTGTATGTGTGTGTGTATGTATGTATGTATGTATGTATGTATGTATGTATGTATGTATGTATGTATGTATGTATGTATGTATGTATGTGTTAGTATGTGGGTGTGCTTAATGCAAAGTTCATATACAATATATATATAATATTGCAATATCACTGTTAATTAAACCAAAGCTTAAAACAATATTAATTTTCTGAAATAGTTTTTTTATTGTTTATATATACTAATATATGATCCACACGGTAGTGCAAGAGTACTTTTTATTGACCACACAGACACTCCTGAATACAGTATTCATTTGCTGATATAGAATATATTCTATACCATTTCCATTCATAAAAAAAACTGCTTATAAATACAGTCTATTATAGTTAATGCTTAATACTGTGTTAATTTTCTGATGGAGTAAGCACTGTGTATTGTAATCTACACTACATGTAATATAATGGTTTATTGATGACTTTCCATAAAGATACAGCTTAATGGAATATTCATTTACTGATATAGTGTATATATATGATATGGGATATTCTATATATATATATATATATATATATATACATTGGTAAATGAATATATAATAAAATTGTTTACTGATAATCTTTGTTTGATGTTGTTAATTTTTTTTAATGTTTAGAGTCCATTCCTTGTATTACTAGCATGGGAGCTCATCAAACATGTGCAGACCTTTGTAACGTTTCTGATACTTACATACACAGATACAAACAGACTAAGACATACATGTGCACAAACACCAACCAATCTATATAATCTTTTCACACACACACACACACACACACATGCACTCACTCACACATTCACACAACAGACACACACTCAAACATACAATATAAAAGTTAACTGAAAAAAAAATAAAAACTGATGTATGAAAAATTTTGATGGTATAAGTCATGCACTGAATCATATCTGATTGGAATGGGAAAAAATAGTAATAATATCTTATTAAAAACAAAAACAAACATATGTCATTTAGTCAGACATAAGGAGCTGATATAGAAAAATAAACTGCAATAATATTCTCTTAAAAAAAACATGAGCTATTCAGTGAAGTTAGAATGGGAAAAAAGTATTGTGATGTTCTACCTAAAAAATCAAAAATAAATATAAGTCATTCAGAGAGAGATACGAAACTGAAATGGAAAAATAAAATGTAATAATAATCTATTAAAATCAAAAACAAACATAAATCATTCAGCTGACTGAGATTAGAATTGGAGGAGAAGAAGGCAATGATAAATTTTAAAAACCAAAACAAACAGAAGCCATCCACTGCATCAAAATGATATTGGAATGGAAAATTACAGTAATGATGTTCTTCTATTAAAAACAAAAACAAAAACAAAAAAATAGTAATTTTTCTATAATATATCGATCCCATTGACCCGTTTTAATTCTGGAAGCAGTTGGCACCAAAGTCCAATATCAATGCTTTATCAATTTGAAGAGGGTAAATGCCTATTCGTTTTTGTCATTTTAAAAACACATTTCCCAACCAGCCACCAGAAAAGTGAAACTGACATGCATTTATTACCAAGAAGAGAAGAAATTGTGCCAAGTCTTCGAGAGATGAGGAAATTGGGGACACACACACACACACACATGCGAATTAATGATTCCAAATGAGATTTTTGTCATGGTGACAACCAGGAATTCACACACACAGCTCCAAAGTACCCCAGGGAGAAATCCAATATGGCTGTCCCGTAGTTACCAAGTCGTTTTCAATAAATGCAACCATTAATCACGACAAAATGAATTCTGACTTCAAGAAACTCTTACTTAGTGCTCGTAGCTTTGTCTGAATTTGCATAATTTTGCATAATTGATGATTTTTTAATTGTAAAGTCCATTTTGACTTGTTTCCTTTCCTTAATTATATATCATTTAGATTATCATTTTGTGTCCCTATTTTGTATTTACAAATCCCTTTTTGATATTTATTTAATTTTCCATCATTAATAATAAATAGTATTTTGATATTTTATATCAGTTCTGTTCCTGACTGTCAATTCCATTTCAATATTAATTTGATTTCTTTTCTTTTCTTTCTTTCTTTATTATCATTAATATTATTTATTTATTTATTCAACTAACTATTCAAAAGAAAAAAGAAAAAATAATTAGAATGATAAAATGGAATGATAATGTTCCTATATAAATACAAAATAAAGAATATAAAAGAGAAGAAAATACATTATAATTTAATTCAAATTTTACTTTTCTTATTGTAAAAAGTACATCTATTTTATTTAAAAAAAAAAAATTTAAATTAAATGCAAAACAAAATTAAAACAAAATCATGTTTTATACATTAATTATTCTTCATGACTTTCCTTATACTCAAAACTAAAAAAAAAACACAAAAAAAAAAAAAATCAAAATAAATAAATAAATAAATAAATAAAATTAAATAAATAATAAAATAAAAAAATATATAAATAAAATTCTCCATAACTCTTTTCTTTATATTCTTTTGATTTTAAAATATATTTCCTTTGTTATTTTATTTATCTTTATTCTCTTCTATTTTCTTTAATCAATAACTAGCTAGATCAGTTGTTAACAAGAAAAGAGAAAATAAAGAAAAAGAAAATGAAAAGCTAAAACAAAATTGAGCAAAACCTTCATTTTCCTTTTTAATAATTTTACTAGCTACATCTATTCTTAAAAAAAGAAAAAGAAAATGAAAAGCTAAAACAAAATCCACAAGAACATTTTCTTTTATATTTTTAAATATTTTTTACTCAGTTGTAAAAAAAAAAAAAAAAAGGTGAAAGAAAGAAAATGAAAAGCTAAAACAAAATTGAGCACAACCTTCATTTTTAATAATTTTACTAGCTACATCAATTCTAAAAAAATTTTGAAAATAGAGAAAAATAAAGAAAATAAAGAAAAAGAAAATGAAAAGCTAAAATCAAAATCAAGCATTCATAAATTTTCTTTATATTATCTTTTTTATGTAAACTGATAACAAAGTATATCATTAAAAACAAACCAAAAAAAATTGTAAAAAACAAAATCCAACATAAAACTCTTTTCTTTATATCAATTTTTTTCTTAATTATTATTATTTTTTTTTAAACTGATACCTAAATCAATTTTTTTTTTATTAAAAAAAAAAAAAAGGAAACAACAAAAAAAAAAAAAAAAAAGAAAGCAAAAGAAAGAAAAAAGAAGAAAATGAAAAGCTGAAAGAAAATCCAATGTAACCCTTTCTGTGATCACTGAGTTCATTTTACGAAAACCCTTTTGATTAACTGATGCCATCGTGTTTTTGCTTCGCTTGGCAGCTCGCGCAGGATGAAGACTGGTGACTTCGGTGTAATTAGAGATCAGGCTGGACCAGCATTGTAATGACAGGGATTCCAGCGGCTAATCAAACGTCTTGTTATCGATTCCCCACTCGTGTGTGTGTGTGTGTGTTTGTGTGTGTGTCGCCGTCTACCAAGAAGCTGCAGCCGTAGTCGAAGTCTCGTAGCAGTCGCATCCTCCTCGACCTCGGCGCAGGGGTGCTGTCGGGCTGATTGATCCTGCACTGTCACTAGTGATTGTGATCTGGGCTTGTGAAACAAATCGCGGAGACAAGTGAAACGAGTGAAACAAGCGACGTGTAATTAAAGTGACACAGTTGACAGTGTTGACAGCCCAACTGTCTGTTTGGATGTCCGTCCTGCGACGTCAGGTTGAGTCATCTGTGTTATTATTCATTTTGTTGCAATATACTGATTAATGGGATGCCTGCTTGTTTATTTATTTATTTATTTATTTATTTATTTTATCTATTCTTCCCAATCTGATCTAAAATCTCAAAAAAAAAATTATTCTATTTTTAAATACTGTTTCAAATTTTCACAATCAGAGAGAGAGAGAGAGAGAGAGAGAGAGAGAGAGAGAGAGAGAGAGAGAGAGAGAGAGAGAGAGAGAGAATACTATACAGTTTCTAATATTATTCTCTGTTATGACTAAAACCACAGTGTACTTTGTCTTACACTCTACCTCTAACCAACATGAAGGCAACCACTTTCCACAAATCACTCACTTTTCTCTAAAACTCTGAATCCATTTATTCATTCAGCTGTTAACAGCCACTGGTGTCTTAATCCACAGTAAAATACCACGTTTGTTGCATGTGAGATGAAGATAAATCCAGCACCATTATCATTAGAATGTTTATGTTTAATGAATTAAGAGATAATCTTTGGACTCGACTGGTTAATGTTTCCTTGAAAAATAACATTAAAATTGTTTTATATTTTACATTTGTACAGTTCCTAGAAAAATAACATTCTTGATCTTTGTATTTTGTATTTTCACAGTGTGCTAGAAAAACAACATTAAAAAATCTTATGATTTTACATTTTTACAATTATATTAAAGTCTTCACAGTTTTTGTTTTACAAATTTACAGAAGATAATATGAAACTAACCGTATCTTGAATTTTTACAATATTATTAAAATCATCAAGTTTGTTTTGTGTTTTTACATTTTTACAGTGATCTAGAATTTAACATAAAATTCCTTGCATTTTTACAATATTATTACTAATATTGTGCCCAGGAAAAGTAACATTAAAACCTTTGTATTTTACAATTTTTTATTACTTAAATTAAGAAAAATTTAAAATTTTCACACTTTCAACTGAAAAAAGATTTAGAAATCTGTTTATGCAGTTGTTGTTTTTCCCATTCCAACTTATGCAGGTGAGCTTAATGCTTTAAGGCTAGGTGAAAGACGATGGAGGGTGTCAAGTATGGGTCACTATCTGAGAGTAATTATATTAAGAATAACAATAATTGTATTTTGCCTGAAGTGCTTATATGAACTTTGAATGACATTTAAGAGTTTTTGAAAATTAATAATAATTATTATTAAAATAATGATAGCACTGGTGTCAAAACATCTGTCACACGATGGTATGAAATTATAAAAAGAAGATGCTTAAATATGAAAAAGTGAAGATGAAAAATTCTTCTGTTGTATGATGCTCTGAGACTGAGTCAAGAAAGCAGAAATTAAATATTAATTTGAGAACTGAAAGATATAGCAGAAAATATTATTTTTTTGTTCATTTGTTTTGTTTTTTCAAAAATAATAACAAAAAAAAAAAAAAAAATAAGATGTAACAAAATTTTTGATTTACTATGTTCAACTCTAGCCCCACACATTTCCAAAAACAATAATTACAAATAATAAAAATAACAGAAATGATTTTGTTAGAAAAATAGTGAAATGTCTGGAATCTTAAAATCATTTGAAAAAATCTAAACAATTGTAAAAGATATTGCTATATTTTTTGTTATAAGTGGAATTTCATGTATTTCTAGTAAATTTTTAAAAATTATTATTTTTATTACATATTTGATCAATGAAAACACAATAAATTAGTAATTATATCTATAATTCTTTTGCCATTATAAACTAAAAATGTTATGGACAAAGACAGATTAAATTTTATTTTTTCTAGCATATTGTGAATATATAAAACATGAAGATTTTAATGTTATTTTTCTAGACACATTAATTTTAAAAAAATTTTAAAAATTAATGTTATTATTCTAAACACAAAAAAAAAAAATAAAAATAAAAAGATTTTAATGTTATTTTTCTAGATTATATAAAAATGTAAAAACATGAATATTTGTTTTTTGTTATTTTTCTAGGCCATGAAATTATAAATTTCTTCAAAAAAATATTATAAAAATATAAATCATGAATAAATTTAATGTTACATTTTTCTAGGATAATCGTAAATTTAAAACAGGAAGATGTTAGTGTAATATTTCTCTAAACAACAACAAAACCAAAATGAAAAACAAGAAATTATCAAAATACAGAGGTGATATGAGTACACCTTTGACATTAATGTCTAAATCAGAAAAAACAAACAACAACAACAACAACAACAACAACTCTACAGATGCCAGAATAAGAAAATTAAAGTTTTACTGCTCACTAAAACCAATAAAAAAAAAAAAAAAAACAAGTCTGGAAGCAAAATCACCATAAAATTGACAAGATGACGTCTATTTTCAGCAGAATAATCGCGTTCTTCCAACTGAAATGGCAATGAGTGTTAATTGCACTGCAAAAACCCAGTCCAATGTATTTAGTGCAATGTAGGAAGGACGTGTTCACAATTATCACTGGGAGAAATTCACTTCAGCCAATTAGAAATTACACACAAGTATTTCGAGACACAGAATGTGACAATTATGACACATGTCAATCGGAAACACTCGGATAATTTGTCTGACTGTTCGGTGAACCCAAACGTTTTACTTGATTATGTTTTGTTGGGGGAAAATGTTTTTATTTTTATTTTATTTTTTATTTTATTTTTATTTTATTTTTTTTTTTTGATTTTCTCTTTATTGTTAATTTTTTGAAAATTGAAAATAAAAATGTATTTTTTGTTTTGTTTCATTTAATTTCTGCATAACATTTTTTTTTTTTTTTATTCTATCCTCTTTATTTTGTTTAATTTTTTAAAACTTTTTGTGGATCTCTTTTGTTTTTTCTTATTTTTTTTATTTTTCTCTTCTTTTCTTTTCTTCAACTTTAATTTTTTCATTCATTTAATTCTTTTCTTCCTTTGTTAATCTTTTGTTTCTTCCTTTAATTTTCGTTGTTTTTTTTTACTGCCTTCAGTTTTTCATTATCTTTTACTCTGTTTTTTTATCTCTTATACAACTTTTTTTTCTACATAATTTCTTTGTTCAGTAATTGAAAATCAATGCACTGCACTTCCTTGAGGAATTAGCTATAAATTTTTAACACTTTTTGTTTCATAATGCAAAAATCCTAATTTTAAAACAACTCACGTAGAAATGGTGTATAAATTACTTTTATCTGTCCACTTGACCAGAAGTTTATTTAATTTAGAAGAAAATTAATTTCTTATTATTTAATTCCTAGATAGTACTTTCTTAATTTAAAACAGTTTTACAGGTTATTTTCTTTGTAAAGTTTTATTTATATTCTTGAAGGAATTAACTATAAAAATGCATTATACGACAAAATAATGTATTTAAGTGAAATTTCTAATTTGAAGTTTTTCTTTGATCATATAAAATTGGAATTTAAATTTTAAAATCACTTTTCAGTTATGCACTGGGAATTATTATGCACACATCAAAAATCCCCAGCTAATTCCTATATCTTAATATCATGTAATTTCATTCTCCATATTACTGACAGTATTAAATTTTGAATGTTGTTTGTAAAGCACAAAGATAATGTTAAATATATCACTATTTTACTATAATAGTTTTCACTTTAATGTCAACAGTCCCAATTCCTAATATTTGCCATTTTGTTTCTTTCTTGCTAACTTCCTCTTCTAATTAAGTGAACCAGTTTCAGCTTTGTTACTGATATTATCACAGTTCAGAAACCCACCAGCAGAGTAAAATAGGGTTTAATTTTTAGGTCTTCTGTGTTGAATACCTATGTTTCATCCATGTATTAAAAGTATGAAATTAAAAACAAAATTTGACATTAAGAAATAAAAAAATGCTAAAAAAAAGTCCCTTTAACAATGTTTACTAGAATTTACTAAAATTAATTAAGATTAATAATAATAATAATAATAATAATAATAATAATAATAATAATAATAATAATAACTTCAATAATAATAATAATAAGAAGAAGAAGAAGAAGAAGAAGAAGAAGAAAACAACAGAGCTTTAAATTACTATTTATGTAATGTCCAGAAGAAAAAAAAAAGAGAGAGAGAAAAAAAGGTAATGTCTAAAGGTTATTCAGTAATACAAGCTGGTTCTTTTAAATTAAATATATCTCAATCACAACTTCACACTGACAGTTGTTCATTCTTTGTTTTTTTCTTTCTCTGAAGTCAAAGTGTTTTTAACAAGACATTTTTTTACTACTCCCATCTCTACTAACATGGATCATCAACACATCAGTAACACAATTTTGAAAGCATTTCCAATGTTTTGCTGGTTTTGTTTGTCTTTTCTTTTTCTTTCTTTTCTTTTTTATTTTTGTGTGGCAGTTTATACAGCTAAATACAAGAATCTTGTAAATTTTCGTTTCATAGAGACATTTTCGTACATAATTTTTACAATAAAAATGGATAAAAATGAATAATTCTTACCTTTATCATGAAAACCTTCTAGCTTGTTCTGCTGTGTGTGTATTCTCCAAATGGGTAACTCACTCCAGTTGCATTTGTCTCTCAGGAATATTTAACATTTACAAATGACTGTTTCTGAGTTTGATGGTGTCAGAAGCACACTGTCTACAAATAATTAAATTATAATCTGAACTTCAATATCTGCCTCTACATTGTCTGCAGTCATTTACAAAGTTTTATTTTTTTTTTTTTTTTTTTTTTCAAACAATTTATTCCAATTGCAGTTTGTTGTAAAGAATATATTATTTTCAGCAGATGTCTAGAATATTATATTTTCAAACTGCTGATATGTTGTAAGGAATATGTTATTTGGCAAGTAACTGTCCACAATAGTTTATTTCAGTTTGTGTGAGTTGTAAGGAAAATATTCTTTAATATTTGTTTCACTGTCTCATTTCCAACAAGCCACTGTTAGTTGTTCGAAAGACACTATTTGCAACAAGTTATCCAAACAAAACATTATTCCAGTTCCAACCGCACTCAGTCATTACAAACACATTATTTCCAAATCATTCTCCAGAATATTACAATCTCAAAAAAAAACTTCCCAAATTGAACCAATAAATCTTCAGTGTTGTGTGAGTTGAAAGATCCTTTTTCCCTATAAAAAAAAAAAAAAAAAAAAAAAGAAAAAGAAAAATTAATAAAAATTAGGACAATCCTACGAAGAGAGAAAGATCAAAAAGATCAAAACATGTAGATGAATAGATTGAGGTGAGTAGTCAATCGTGAAATGTTTTCTCAATGTTTGCAACATAATCAATCTCGCTCTGTTATCCCACACCACCATCACATTACATAGGTGACGCAATAAATAAAACTACTTTCTCCGAACTGCTGCCACAGACAGTCCGAGTTTTTTTTAAACAGCAACCTGGCTCAAGACACAGGATAATGAAATGAAGTAATTTATTTTTTCTACTTCCTTTTTTTTTTTTTTTTTTTTTTTTTTTTTTATTTTTTTTTTTCAGTTTTTAACTATTGTTTAAAGTTTGTTATTGTATTTTTTTTAAAAATAAAAATAGTAATTAAAATAATAATAATAATAATAATTAAAAAAAAAAAATTATAATAATAACAATAATAATAATAATAGTAATTAAAATAATAATCATAATAATAATCATAATAATAATAACAATAATAATAATAATAATAATAATAATAACAGTAATAGTTATATAACAGTATTTAAAAACAAAGGTTAATATTATATTTATTTAGCCTACAGAACATAAACTGATAGAATAAAACAAATTAAAAGGATTTATATGTGTCTGTGTGTGTGTGTATATATATACCTATATGAGAGAGAGAGAGAGAGAGAGAGAGAGAGAGAGAGAGAGAGAGAGAGAGAGAGAGAGAGAGAGAGAGAGAGAGAGAGAGACAGACAGACAGACAGACAGAATCGACAGAGAGAAAGAGATTTTCAATTAGCTTGCAACAGGAAAATGTTACAAAATTCATAAATCAGAGAAAAAAATAAAATAAAAGTGTACCTTTTACCTTACAAAATGTAATTTATTTAAATTAAGAAAAGTAAATTAATAAAAATAAAAACCCACGAAAAAGTAAGAAAAAAATAACAAAAATTTTCTTTTAGCTGACAGAAAGGTAAAAAAAAAAAAAATTATGAAAATTAAAATTCCTTGCCTTTTTGCTTACATATAATTCATCTTTCAGATCTTTTCTCTCTCTCTCTCTCTTTTTTTTTTTTTTCAGTACAATTGCAACAATTTATCTACAAGTGACAGCTTTCATAATATTTATGACAGTTTCCAATATACACACGAGCCAAGCCGAACATTGCAAGAGTAAATAAAATATTATCTTTAACCTTCCTGCGAGAAACTGATTTGCCACTAAATAAGCCAACACCGCTGGTTCCTCCGAGTCTAATTATCACAGAGGAAACACAAAACAACGGAGAGATGTGTTTCCTCAGAAAACAGAAATGACTAATGTGGAAGAAAAAAAACCGAACCCTGGTGTACTGCCACATCAGTCTCCCACCCCTGGTGTGGTAGTGCAAGTTCACTCACTCCTTGTCAGAACGGTGAAATTCTTCCCCGCGACATTTCATCATAACCATAACACGTTACCCCGTGATGTATGGGGCTGACAAAAACAATGTCAAAATAACGCAAGAGAATAGCATGTGAAGATGAAGGAGAATGAAAATTCATAAAACACCTGCACCCCCTTTTATTGATCGTTATCTAAAGATAAAGGAAATATTACCTGGAGAAAGAAAAAAAACAACAACGATGACATAAAAAAAAAAAAAAAACACTCAATAACCGACATCGTCAGAATGTTTTAAGTGACGATTTTCGTTGTTTATATTTTTGCGTTAATGTAGTAAACAGACATAATCAAAGTGGAAGCGATGTTTTCAAAACAACTAGGAAATGTGATTATAAAACTTTTAAACTCAGCACTCGACTGTCGACTCGAATCAAATTTGTCATCCTGATTTACAATGTGTTTTGTTTTTCGGCTTTTTACGTTGTGTTTTTCTTTCTGACTCTGTTTTTGTTGTGGGTTTTCTTAAGGATTTTTTTTTTTTGCAGCAGTAGCGAAAGAAAATGCAAGGTTTTGGAAACACTAAAACCGATGATAATAAAAACAAATCCAAGAAAAATAAACCCATGTCTCTGTTAAATCACCAACTTTGTAAATATTCCAAAATTCACAGATTTGGTTTAGTGTGGTTTAAAACTTAGTCAAATAACAAATTTAAAAAAAAAAAAAAACCTCTTTTGAACTATAATCTAAGAACTTCAAATAAATATACAGATTTCACAGCAAAAATTCTAGGTTTTTTTTGTATAATTATACTTCTAAACAAAGTACTTGGAATCAAGATAATTGATTTTGCATAAAAGTAAGAAAGGTCATAGTTTAAGGAAACACTCAACACCTTTTAATCTCCAGTAATAAAGCATCATGTAGCTAAAAAACCACAGATCTGGAAAAGTCTACCATTGAAATAAATACATTCTACTTTTTCCTTTGTTTTTAAGCCCAGACTTTAAAATAAGCACAAATTAAGCACACTTATTTTCTTCAGGTACAGCGATTTTTCAGAAAATATGCTGATCAAGATAGCACTGGATAAACCTTCATCATGATGTTTATTCAACAACTTCAAATGGTTTCCTTTAATGCTACAAATTCTTGAAAGAGGAAATGTGACGGATGAATCATAAACATTTTATTTTATTTTGTATATTTTTTTTTTGTGTGTTTTTTTTAACGTGTCCAAATGGAACATAAATTTAAAAAAGTAATATTTTAGTTTCTCAAAGTTTTGTTTTAATCTTATCCCTCGGTGACACACATTTCACAAAATTAACCACCTCTTTCCGTTTTAATAACACTATACCGTGCAACATTAAAAAAAAAAAAAATAAAAGCACTAAAAAGAAATTCTTTAAAGATAAAGCAGGTGCCTCGGCAATAATAACAGACAGAGGAGTGATGTGTTGGCAATACAGTGTTATTAGGGATGTGAAATTTTCAGTTTAATTCTTTCTATAAAGACAGAGCGATTGGTCAGGAAGACAATAATAAAGAGGTGTAGATCAAAGAGGTGTAGATGAGTGTTGACAGATGAAAGACGCCCATCAGACACAGAGGATCTGTGGATCAGCTGTGAGCTTAAAGGTTGTTAGATGGTGGGATCATTCACTTAGTCCACCCATAAAAAGACATACAAACATACACACACACACAATCACTCACACACACATAAAGAATACAAGAACCAGAAATACACACACACACACACTCACACACAATACAAGCACCAGAATTAGACACATACCAATACATATGAATATGCACACACACATGTACACACATCACATACACAAACACATTCACACACAAACATGCAGCCATGCAGACAAATATGAATACAAAAAAAAAAAACCCAATAAACTACAGACATAAGACACAGTACTTTTCATGCTGCTATGAACAACAGAAGGATTCCAAAACTAAAACTTGGTTAAAAAGAAACATTCTAAAAGCTAAAAAAAAAACCCACACAACACCACAACACTGTAAAACGTCTAGGATTACATTCCAACAGTGCTGCCACCTGGCAAAAACAAGGAAGATAATGCCACTTTAAACTGTATTTATTTACAAAATATTTACAAATATTGTCTTGGAAAAAAATTCTTACAATTTTTGGTACTCTCACACAGGGATGGGGGGAAAAAAACTGTGCCCACTTAATTGAACAAATAAACAACTCTGTTTGAGCAGACAACATCTTTTTGCATGGACTACTTCCGTACATACGACGAAGAAACACCAGTCTCGCCTTGTAAATCTATCCTGTTCTAACCCCCGTGTTTTTGTGTTCTGCCAAAACACGTAGACGATTTGGATTTCAAAAACAAACACACACACACACACACAGCATGAAGCATGGAGTGGGAAAACAGTAATGGGTGCCACAATCAGCTGAGTATCAGTGTTTGGCTAGGTAACAATTAGCAATCTCAACATCTAGCACAATGGTATGTTTGGCATTGGCCGTGTTTTGTGATAGATATACAGTTCCAGCTTGAAAGGCTTCCTTACCTCGAAGGCTGACAAAAAGTGATTTGAAAAGACACTCGAAACCTTTGAGTAAATTTTCTTCTGTGTATTATTCCTCGTGCCTTTAGCATTCACAAAATGTTTATGCGTCAAAAGAATGCTATAGCAGTATGTTTAGTTATGCTTTCATTTTTTTTTTTTTTTTTTTTTTTTTTTTAAAAGAGCTATAAATAAAAAATTTGGTATGTTTTGGCTTCCTGTTTTCATTTTTTGTGGATTTATTTGGAAAGCAATAAATTAGCAGTAATTGTAAGTAAATACATTTTTATTTATACTTTTGTTCTTAACACTATCACAGAAACTGGAATGCAAATATATTTGGGACTGATAGTTACAGTCATATTTGAAGTGCATCTTTGGTTACACAAATATATTCTGCATATTTCTAAATTCATATTTTAGTTGTTTTTTTACTTGACCAGACATTCAACACATTTTTTATTAGAAGGCTATACTGTTTTGTATATAAAATGTCAAACAGCCAAAGAAACACATTATCACCATACCATGGGTTACTCTTTTTATGTGCACCTCCCCATGAGTTGGAAAATACATCTTACTTCAGAACCAAGTAATAACAGGACACTATCTTCAATGGGAAATTCAAGAGAGTGGAATTTGATGTAACTAAGTCTACAGTGTTTTCATTCTTGATAATTTTTATTCCAAAAATTGACCAAAAAAAAAATTTAAAAAAAAAAAAAAAAAAAAAATAATAATCAAAAATCAGAAAACAAAAATAAACTCAACAGCATTTTTATTTCAATGATTTTAATTTCCAAAACTCACAAATAAAATAAAAAAAAAAGATTAAAAAATTAAAACTAACTTAACTGAACCTACTACAGCATTTTTATTTTAAGTTTTTATAAATAAATAAATAAATAAATAAAGACAACTAATTTTATATTTTTCTATGACTCTTTTTCAAAACCCAACACAAATATAATAATAATAATATATATATATATATATATATAATTCAATACATGAGAACTAATAACTGTTACGAGTGTTTTGCAAATGGCCGTGTTCAAGCCTCTGCTGTACTGGGAATCCAGCAGAGAAAAACATTTAGATCCATTACAAATCAACAAACATCCCAGTAGATGTGATGCTGAAGCAATGTGTCAGTACTGGTGCTGCGAACACAGCCAAGGTGATACGTTCATAATACACTGCTGATACACAGGATGCTACCACTCATTAACCATGGCAAGAATAACTGGCCAATTTTTCGAGGAAAACAACAACAACAATGCAACTAAATGACTGCAATAGATATGATGTTCTGCCTAATTTTAAGCTTTTGATTTTGCTAATTAATTCAGTGGAGAGTGTCGCTGAAACATGGACTGTTAATAAATGATTGTTAAAAATTCCTGAAAAATGGTGTGAGACTAAAACACACAAAAGGATTGGATGATTTGAGGATTGATGAGCTCCAGTATAATGATATGGTGTTTCAACATGATTTTAACATGTGCCACTACTTGTAGTCATGTATAAAATCAGCTGGTTTATTTGTTACTAGTGAACAATATTTCCTAATAATAAAGTAATTATCGTGTGAGAGACACGGACACTGATATTTCATCTTCTATCATGACATAATTTCACGTATTTTATTTATTTCTAATTAACAGTATTTGCTGAATATATCTTGTATACTTTCAACCTGTTTTTTTATTTATTGCTATTGAACAATATTTCCTAATAATAAAGTAATAATCTTGAAAGTTATATTTTTTAAAATATTATCATCATTTCATGTTTTATTTATTTTTAGTCTACAATATTTACTTAGCAGCTAAACATATTTTTGTACTTCCAAAATGTTATATTTATACATGGTGAGCAATGGTTGCTAATAATAAAGTAATAAGTTTCAGAGAAGTGAACATGCTCTCACCAACTCATCATTTCATTTTTATTTTAAAAAAGATCCTGATAGGTTCAGATAAATCATTACATAAAATGGCCATTCCTCAGTCTGTAGGGAATTTTTATACATTTCTCTTTAGAAAAATGAATAGAAAAAAAAACAACATATATTTAGAAAGAGAAAATGTCACATACACATACATACATGAAGTACAACCATCCATTCCACTGTATATCTTCATATTATCTCTGAACCTGAAATGTTATTTTCTTTAATATTTATTTATTTTGTTTTTATACTTTTAGCCAGCTAATGTAAAAGAGTACAACTCATACAATCAAAGTAAAGTACTTTCAGAAATAATGTTTTTATAATTTGTTTTGGTTATTATTATTATTATTATTATTAACAAATGCAAAATATACCAACATTTTAATTCTAAAATAGTGTTGTGGTTTCTTAATCATGGAAATTTTGCATCTATTTTAATTAATTTATTTATTTTTATCTTTCTTTCATTTATTATTATTATTATTATTATTATTATTATTATTATCATTATTATTATTATTATTATTGTTAAAAAAAAAAAAAAAAAAAATTCTTTTACAAAATATTGGCTTATAATTATTGTTCTTAAAATGTTTTCTCTGACTTTGAAATTTAATTTGTTTTTTTTTTGCTTTTTATTCTTACTGATTTACAGTCATTTGCTGGTGTTCAAGAATTTGAAATTTAAAAATTTAATTTCATATTTTCAGAACCATAGAGTTGTGTTGTTGTTTTTTTGTTACACTAAATTCCATATTCATTTCAGAATGTTTCCTGTTATTGGTGTCATATTTTTCTTAATTTGTTCTTTCTTTTTCCTCTTTTTTTTTTTAAATATTAAAAACATCATACTATTAAACCTCTTTTTCTGGAACTCAACATTTTATTATATCAGTCACTTGGTTTGGTTTATTTTTACTTTATGTTATTCATTTATTATTATTTATTATTATTATTGTTTTTGTTATTATTATTATTATTATTATTATTATTATTATTATTATTATTTTAGTATTGTTGTTATTGTTAATTTGTTGTTTTGTTTTATTTTTTTGTCGGAGAAGTTACTGTTTTCTTTATTTTTTCTTTGAATAAAAAATATAAACATTTTATTATACTACCCTTATAGTACATTCTGCAAACCCTAACATTCTAAATTTCTAAATCCATATATAAATATATATTTTAATTTTTCTTTTAAATTCTAATACACAAAACCAAAATTTACGTAAATTTTTATTTTAATAACACACAACTGCAACAACACACACATTTGTTCCAATATTTCCTGCAACACCGCTGACTTCTCAAGGTCTCTGAAAAGCGACCGGAATCAATACGAAGGTCAACATGATACAGTCTTTATGTACTCAAGCCTCTGTTCAATCAAAACTTGTAGACAACTTCAGCCCCCTTGTCAAAACACCACATCAGCAAAGAAGCTCGAATGAAGAGCAACATCGTGACAATGCAATTTTACAAAATGAAATTACTCTTCTCTGAAGAAAACAGATTTATTTAATTTTCTGTTATGTCTGCATCGATAAGCTGATCTGGTTTTTTCTGTCATAAAAATGTTTTACTGCTGAATTTTTGTTTTTCTATTTTTTTTATGATTGCCTGAATTTTTTTTTTATTTTTTTTTTTGTTTGTTTTTTATCATATTTAGTAAACTTGCTATTATTATTGTGGGTTTTTTCATAGTTATTATTTTGTAAATGTGATAAAAATATTTTTTGAAGAAGTTCTTGTGTAAACTCAATAAAAAATGTTTTAGTGTGGTAATTATTATTGTTTATATTTTATGTTATTATTCTTTTTTATTTTATTTTATTTATTTTTCATTAATTTTTTTTATTTTTTATTTTTTTTTTATTTATTGCCGGCATATTTATTTGTTATATATAGCAAATTTATTGTTAATAAAGGTTTCAGTTTGGGTTGTTTTTTGTGTATAAAATAAATAGAACTGTCTACTGTAGATTTTTTGCTCTTTTTTCAATTTTTTTTTTTTTTTTTTCATGTCTAGTTAAACATAAAAATAAGCGTTAGTGAGGTTTTGGTAAAGCAAAGGTTTTAAAAATTTAAAAATGTTAAAGAACTTGTTCTCTTGCATTATTGAAAAAAAAAATGATAGTCTGAATTTTAAATCTTTTTTCCTTTATCTCTTTGGCAGAAACAAAATATTTGTGTTTCTAGGTCTTTTGTGATCAAATCCTTGCCAATCCATAAACACTTCTTGATGATTATTTTATAATTGAAGCTTGAGAAATCATCATAATCATATATTATCATCATCATGCCATTATCATCTCCATAATGACCATCATCACTATCATTATCATCATTATCATCCACATCATGAACTGTACAGTGTTTTCCATTACAGTTTGTAAAGACCTGAAATTTACCTAAAATATCATCACTATGGCATATTTTTTTTTTTTTTTTTTTTTTTTTTCTTTTATTAACAAACTGTCACTGCCATGATCAACTCCCATTAACATATTATCCACTACAGTCTTAACCAATGGAGTTACCAACCTGCAATTTAATCTGAAAACAAAATCTACTTATTCTAATCTATAATGGCAAATTAGTAATTGAACTATCAACTTGCTTAACACAGCCAGTTCCTGGATGCCAGACTGATTCTTTTTTAAGTATCACTTAAAATTTGATGGTCAGCTTGACAAACAACCCCCATGTCTCTCACATGACCACCTACCAGTCCAAGAGGAAGCTTGGAATCAGATACAAAGAAAAATAATGGCCATTTGCTAAAGGATTAGTAAAATCAAATACCGGCAAATTGCACTTGCCATGGGCTGGGCAAGCAATTAATTGCTCGATTTGGAATTAATTTCATCACATTCTTAAATGGTGTAAATATCAGTGCATTCATCTGTGAAAAAAAAAAAAAAAAAAAAAAAAGAAAGAAAGAAAGAAAAAAGAAAAAAAAAGATAAATTTAGCTGCCAGTTTTAGAGTAAGAAATAGTGGGTTCTCTATTTGTGTGAGAGAGTATTAATGCTCTATTTAGTTGTTTTTGTGTGATTCGTAACGTAATTATACAAACTGGAAATATTAACTCTGTATTTAGCCCAGTTTTCCAGTTTTAATAAGCGAGACATTTATAGAAAGGGCAGATTTGTATTTAGCCTAGTTGTTAGGTTGTACATTAAGTCAGACATTCTAGAAAGACCAGCCCTATACTTACTGAACCCACAGGCCTATATGAAACAGTAATTCTTGTTTTTAAATTATAATAATAAAAAAAGGATTTCTGGACAGAGTACTGCTGATTTCAGTCCTTTGTACAAGAAATATACATTTTTTGATTAAAAATATACAAGGAATAGTAAATGAGTCCTTTGTACAAGAAGATGCTCAGATCATGCATTTAATCCAAACATAAATACATATACACACATTGACAAACACATGCATACACATACACATACAATACATACATACCCATACAGATATACACACACACATGCACACATTTGCATAAATGTAACTTATAATTTGTACAAGAAATAATAAGTAAGGTTTTATGTCTTCCAGTTCAATTGTTTAAAAATCAAAGGGCAAGAACAAAGGGCAAAAAAAAAATAAAAGAAAGAAAGAAAGAAACCTTGAGAAATAAATTAAAATTTCTTCTGTAACCCACTTCCTGAAAATGTGATCTTTTGAGAAAAATGCTTTATTCATAATTGACCAAATTATCCCATCAATCTCTTCAAAAAGGTAAACGTAATCTTTAAAAAGTAAACATAATCCTGAGATAAAGTAAACATAATCCTGTCTTAAAGTTTAAAAACTTGAAGGATAAAATCTTAACTAAAGAAAATGCAGAACATGTTAGACATTCCAATAATGGGTGGAAAACTTGTTATGAATTTCACACAATTAGCCCTTCATTCAAGTGATTACATTAGAGTCTTGCAGAACTTCAGATAAGTCACCTGGAAGTAATAAAGTCGAAAATGAGGCCCAAGCGTAATTTAGTTTGCTTTGTTACAATAAAAGTGGTTTCTGTCTGAATGAATTGAAGTATCCTGTATAAGGCAAAAATGTGGGATTTATTTTCAGTGTGCTCCTGTTTGAATATCATTATCTAATTCTACATATATATGCACATACATACATACATACATACATACATACATACATACATACATACATACATACATACATACATACATACAGTCATATATACATACACATCTATAAACATATACATACATACATTCATATACACATGCAACAATCACACACATATATATACATGTATGTATACACATATTCGTATTTATACACACACACACACACACACACACACACACACACACACACATGCAAGCATACATACACAAGAAGATAGATCCAGACAGAAGATAATGTAAGTGGGCTTACATTGATCTTTATATAAAGACATAAACAAAAACAAACAAACATAAACAGGAACACTTTTTCTCTCTGCAGTAATATAATTATTTACATTACCTTACACTCCCATGTAAACATTTACACAGACTACAAACACAACAAATTATACATTAATCATTCGGATATTTAACATTTTTCTTGTATCATAACAACACATCAGTCTACCAGTTAAAATCCTTTTTCAGTTTCCCATTCATTCATAAATGTATATATATATATTTTTTTTTTTAACACAGTCTGTTGAACTTATTTTTAAAACATTAATTTTCTTTCTGCTGGGTTCTGGTAGCCATATGTCAGTGTAGGTTATAAATGTGTTTTTTGTGTGGAGGGGTATCATTAAAGAAACAAGAAAAACAACAACATTCTGAACCACTGGACCAGTTATGGTTCTTACATGTCACCCTCACAATGCCATCATTATTATATCATCTGTTACAAAGGTGTATAATAATTTCAGAAAACTAGACACAAACATACTTTATAATACATATGCACACAACAATGGACATGAATATGAATAGACATGAATCATTACATTTAATTTTATTTAAAGTTGAAAATAAAGTAAATTAAAAACAAATTGTAAGTGCATATAAACACAGATTTTGTTTCTAAAAAAAAATATCTGATAATCTATATTTAGTGGATGTCTGTTTGTC